>AWUE01016323.1:0-174878 GCA_001974825.2 Corchorus olitorius | reverse complement strand
TTTCTTTTTATCACTTATTTTATCCAAAATTATTTAAATTATTTTCACATTTATTTTTTTTTCCTTTGATGCCTTCTTTTAATTGGTCCAAAATGCCATGTCTTCAATTTAGCCTCAATGAACACAATTTAAACGGTGTGTGAGTTTCACTTCTTGAGGGCCATCTGATTTGTTACCAAATTGAATCAAATCCGAAAGATTTGATACTGATTTGAGCATTTTCAAAGATTGGACACCAAATCGAGTATTTCATCAAATGTTTGGTACCAAATTGATCTTTTAGCCGTAATAAAATCGTGGAAAATTTCCCATAAAAATTAACTTCAAAAAATAATTTTGTCCTTTCCAAGAAACTTGAAAACCAAAGACAACTAATCTATAAGGACCGCAAAATAAAAAACTATTTTTGTGGTAGTTGCGGCACTAAACTTATCCGTTAGCACTTAGTACTTAGCACTTGGACTATTATATAGATAATTATTTATATATATGTTATATATATATAATTATTTGATATATATGTATATTTTTTAATTAATTAAGTTTTAAATATTTCAATCTAGTTTTAAAGACACATATCATCCTTTTGGATCCACTTGTGTAGTATGCTAAACTCCAATTATCGTTGTATTGTATATTTTGCATATATGTATATATATAGACCAATGACAAACATTTTCATCGTGTAGTGTAAGATGACAAGCTTGACTAAGAAAACATTATCCGGCAAAGTAGCCATAATCACCGGCGGAGCCAGGGGCATCGGAGAAGCCACGGCGCGTCTTTTTGCCGACCATGGTGCCCGGACGATCATCGTCGCTGATATCCAAGATGAACTAGGCCAACAAGTAGCTACATCAATCGCTACACCCGATTGTATTTGTACCTACGTGCACTGCGACGTTTCAGACGAAGATCAAGTCAAATCATTGGTCGAATCAACGGTCCAAAACCATGGCAAGCTTGATATCATGTTCAGCAATGCTGGGATTTTAAGTAAGTCAGATCAGACCATTCTTGATCTTGACTTTGCACAGTTTGACCGTTTGATGGCAATTAATGTGCGAGGGATGGTTACATGCGTGAAGGAAGCGGCGCGTGTGATGGTGGAAGGGTGCGTGAGAGGGAGTATCATTTGCACGGGGAGCATGGCTGCAAGTAACGGGACCAAAAAGTGGATAGATTATTGCGTTTCAAAGCACGCGGTGTTGGGATTGGTACGATCGGCGAGTAAGCAGTTAGGGGTGCATGGGATAAGGGTGAACTGTGTCTCACCGGCTGGGGTGGCGACGCCGATGACATGCGACGCACTTGACAAGGGCGTCGTGGAGGTTGAGGAGTTTTTTGGAGCAAAAAGAATTCTTAAAGGAGTTGCTCTGAGAGCTCGACATGTGGCGGATGCAGTGCTGTTTCTTGCGAGCGATGGGGCAGAGTTGATTACTGGGCAGGACCTCCTTGTCGACGGAGGCTTCCAAGCTTAGTTTGAAAACTGTTTGCTCAAATATTGCCCAAAGAAAATTTAGAGCCCGTTTGTTTTGATGTAATTTAATAACTTTCTATAGAAAGTATAGGGTATGAAATAATTTTAGCATATTTGGTTATTTTTTTAAGAGAAAGTTTAGGGTAAGAAAGTTTAACTGACCCAAATACTTTCTCACTTTTCTCATGAAAGTAATTTTAAGACAAAATTACTTAAAAGGACCTTATTTTTAAATTTAAAATATCCATCAAAGGGTATTTTAATTAATTTAACTTTACTTTCTTAGGAATTTAATTTAAACTTTAGAAATTAAACAAACATACTAAAGTATTTTCTTAGGAAAAAACTTTCTAGTTCTAAACTTTCTATAGAAAAACTTTCTACCTTTTTATTTTCTATAGAAACTTTCAAACGGCTTCTTATAGTAAAAGAAATTAAGCAAAAAGCTCCCAAAATTCTTAGTTTAATTAGTTGGTGCATTAGTAAAAAAAAAAAAAGTTGGTGCGTACATGTATATATCTAATTCATTTCGTACTCTACACATTTGTCGATTAAAAAAACAAAAAGGTATGCATTGAAGCTAATAGCTAGTTTTCCTTAAAAAAGAAAAAAAAAAGCCAATGGCTAGTTTCTTTGTAACTTTTTTGTTGGGCATCAAGTTTCTTTGTAATTTTAGGCAGATATATATATTATGCCTTTTACCATCGACATCTGTACCCCTCTCGATATAAATACGTAAAAAAAATTTCAATGTCATCGAATATCTGTCAATATATCTGTCTATCATCGTTTTATGCCTTTTACCATGGACATCTGTACCCCTCTCGATATAAATACGTAAAAAAAATTTCAATGTCACCGAATATCTGTCAATATATCTGTCTATCATCGTTTTATTCAAATATCCGTAAATGTTCGTAAATATCCATATTAAATTAAATATTTTTATATTTTTACATCTACGATTAAAAATATAAGCGACATTTTGATGAATTATTTCATTTTTAAAAAAATATTAACAATTGAAGTCCTTTCTACAAATGTGTTGTAATAATATATTATATCAATAATTGTTTGATTCAAGTGATTTAATTTGAGATAGACCCGAGGTATAATATAATACAATTTTATTTGAATGGCTATTGATAATTTATTGAATAGTAATATTCCTGATATTGTCAATTTGATTTTGGTCACAAAAATTTTATGTCAAATTGTTTTTTTCTTTTTCCAAAGCTTTCTTCCAAACTAATAACCTCATGTTTTCTTAAAAGTAATATTAACTTTTCAGTCCAAACAATTTGGTTTGATCCGGTTTTGGTCATCTATTAAATAGTAATATTCATACCATCTTGGTATTCGACACAACACTTTTATGTCTTTTTTTTTCTTTTTTGCCCAAAGCTTTCTTCAAAGTAAAGTGACATTATTGTCAAAATATTTATTTCAATTGAGTCTGGGTTTTTGTCATCTCAGGAATAGGAAGATTCCTGACATGCATGCATTACCATTTTCATCTTTGGCCAGAAGGCCAAAAACTTTATGCAAAGATTTTGTGTTAGAGAAATTTGGCCATTAAACTTTATGCGTTTCCCTTTAAACTTTATTTTTTTTTTGTGATTTCTCGAATGAACAATCTTTTTAGCTGTTTTCCTTTATTTCTGAACAAATTTATAGTTTGTAATTTATTTTTCTTCACGTTTTTCAACCCAAATTAGATTTCAAGTCCTTCATGAAAGTGTTAGAGCCTTGAATCTTCTATCCATGGGCGCTTGAACCGTTTCAATTGGTTTTGCAATTTAAAAGTTATGATTTTCTCCTTAAAATCAGTCCAAAATAATCTTACAAGCTCAAGGACACAGATGTGAGATTTTTATCATCAAACCCAATAAAAAGTGCAATATTAATAGTCAAAATATAATCCAAATGGAACAAAATAATGTAAAATAATTTTTTTTATACAAAATAATGTAAAATAATGCACTTATAAATATGATCTACTACTTTCTCGTTTCAAAAAAATCATCTAAAATTTTGTATTTAATGAAGTGATTTATTTGGTAACCATCATTTTGAAGAGAAAATAAATGTATTATTAAATTAGTATATTTGATGTATACATATTATATACACTTTTCGCAGTCAAAAATATTAAAAAAATTTAAAATAATGTCTACATATACTCTATTTAATATTTATCATATCTTGACTCTAAATTATGTAGAAATATGTAAATAAGTATTGGTCAAAATTTCAAACCAAAACTCAAACGTTTATTATAAATATCTGTCGTTTTAGTGTATTTTTTACCACTTATGAATTTCATCAATGCCACATCAGCGACATTACGATGTCGTTAACCTAATCTTAATCATTTGAGAGGGGGCAAAACATCCAGAATTGAGAGTTCAGGGAGTAAAATGTCCAAAATTGAAATTCAGAGGGAAAAAGGTCCCAACACTATAAGTTTAAAAGGAAAAATGGTACTTTTGCCATTTTTTATTTCAACGTCGAAAGAGATAGTTAATTAGTGTCTAATTCTTTTGTGAAAAATTAGTGTCTAATTTTGCTGTGCGTAGTACAAATTAATGTACTCGAAAATGGGAGGGCCAAGATTGAACCCATTCTTATATATTATATACTTTTCGACCTCATAATTCCATGACGTCTCATATGTTTTGTTTCTACTTTGATGTTAGTTAGGCGCATTAACAAAAGAAAAGGAAACTTATGCATATAGGGTTGGTGGAGTGAACCAAATTTTGGAAGTACGTATTAATATGCAGCAATTTTTTTTTTGGCACCATATATATGCAGCAAATTTGTGCAATAAATTCATGCTTGATTACCTTCAATTTCTTGGCATTGATCATTAGAAAGCTAATATTGTACTATTATTTCAAGAAAATTAGAAATTCACAATTTTTATATGATAAAAAACAATTGGCACACTTAATTTCAAAAAAAAAAACAATTGGCACACTTCCAACTTCATTTAACTAAATATGAAATTAAACAATAAATTAACAATGAGCACACACATGCTTTTCCTTTCCTCTCTTAATTTAAACATTTGCCTTTCATTTTTCTGATCTTCCTTCAAAGACTCTTTATTGCAGTGCTGATGAGGAACTTCTTCACACTAGCTAACCTTCATTAATAAATATTGCATATATAAAACAGTTCGAGCTCTAAATGCACCTAGTTTAAGGATGGGAAGGGGCATATGGTGGCAATGGAGGCCATTTTCCAAACTTGGGGTGGTGGAAATACTTTGGAGGCAGAGGAGGAAGCTTAGGAAGAGGAGGACATGGCTTCTTTGGAGGCAGAGGAGGAAGCTTAGGAAGAGGAGGACATGGCGTCTTTGGAGGCAGAGGAGGAAGCTTAGGAAGAGGAGGGCATGGCTTCTTGGGGAATGGAGGAATCTTGGGAAGTGGAGGAAGTGGCTTGTAAATGGGAACTGGTGGTGGAAGTGGCTTCTTATAGACTGGAACCGGAGGAGGCTCGTACACTGGTGGCTTGTAGACAGGAACTGGAGGCTTGTACACTGGAACAGGAGGTTTCTTGTAGACTGGAACTGGAGGGGGCTTATATACCGGTGGAGGAAGTGGTGGCTTCTTGTATACTGGCACTGGAGGAGGATTTGGTTTCTTGTAGACTGGAACTGGAGGAGGCTTGTAGACTGGAACTGGAGGAGGATTTGGTTTCTTGTAGACTGGAACTGGGGGAGGCTTGTATACTGGAACTGGAGGTTTGTACACTGGAACTGGAGGAGGCTTGTAGACTGGAACTGGGGGTTTGTAGATTGGAACTGGAGGTTTGTAGACTGGAACCGGTGGGGGTTTGTAAATTGGGACAGGTGGAGGGAGAGGCTTCTTATAGATTGGAGGAAACAGTGGGTGATGGTGGAAGCTTTTCAATGGGGGAAGTGGGATCTTCGGCAATGGTGGATGACTCCACTTGGGGAATTGGAGCGGTGGCAATGGTGGATGGTTCCACTTGGGAAGTGGAGGATACTTGAAATGAGGCCAGAAGAAGGCTGAGGCACAAGTAATGGGTGAGAATTTGAGCTTTCCTTTGAGCCCGAAGTTGTGTTTTTCATCGCTTGAGGACTTGAACACAATCTTGGAAGATTCTAACCCATGATGAGCAGGGCAAGCATCGTCCGAAACACTGTGAAGCTGTGCATAGCATTCTTCCTTCAATTTACCATCTTTAACCAAATCTTGAGGAAGAGATACCTTGAAGTTTCCTTCCTTATCAAGCTCACCAGAACCTCGCGTTTTGAACTGCCCTTTTTCTGCCTTGCAGTCTATAGTTACCCGAAGCCCTGCAAAGTAGAAACAGAACGAATTTAAAGCATAATAAATTTGCAATCTGTGATATAAAGGACCACACTATTCAATGACCCTCAAGCAAACGAAAAAATTGAAAGTTTATTAATTTTACTGGTTTAGATCTGTTCAAGGGATAAAAAGAACCCCACATATACATACAATTCGTACAAATTAACTATTGCAGTCACTAGCTGAGCCCTGCATCTCCATAATTGCACCATTTCCCCTGTTTCTAAATGCAGCATACATAATGACGATAAGGAAAGTTTTCGGTAGCAGCTGCTTACTAGCCTTTCACCTTAGAAACGAAGGTCAAAACTCAAAAGAGAAAAAGGGCAATGTTTAACATCTTTCGTCTATGCTATTGAAACCTATAGAAAGACTATATCATGATCAGACCAATGCCACAGTGCTAACCACTTATGTTACTGTTTTTACCACTTTTACTGTTATACTGCAAACTCTGCAGTAGATGTTGGATATGGGGTACCTTCGTATCCATGTCCCCCAAGTATGGGTTAAAATTGAATATGAAAGATAATATAATATACCTGAAAACGCCTGGCTAATCTCGAAGTTGTTTTGTGCACAATCTGCACATTCTCCAACGCCAACAACCTCAACTTTCTTACCATCTGCAGCATGACAGAAACTTGCTACAAATAGAAACGACAGCAAGAAGCACAAAAGTGCCCCTCCACGTACCGGGAGGATCTGCATTGAGAGGAAACAAAAGCTTTTTACAGCCCCCTCAAAACAGCAATTAAACAGATAATATGAAAAGAAGAAGAATGTATATTGATCAGCTTATGAGCTTGAAGCTCAAGTGATTGATGAGTTGCATAGAGCAAAAGGCTTATTATATAATGATGATCATGTCAAGAGGGAAAGCAAATTCAAAGGCTCACCGACACCCACACTTAAAAGCCTCACATGAGGTTAGGGAAATAGGGACCCCCTTTTGAGATGACCTTGTTTATTAGAAAAAGATAGTAACGTGCCACACCGGCTTTCATCAAGCAAATGCCATTATCTTTCATTCAATGACTTCTCAACTGTACAACACAGCTAAATTTTGCTGTTTGTTTTCTCTCCTTTCTTTAAACCTACTTGCTAACTTTCATAAATGTTTCTAGTTTGCTTCTGGGTTAAATTGCAGATATGGTCCTATAAAGCATTATAACAATTCACAGTATAATAACATCATTTGATCTTTTCTTTTTATGATCTGATTCCCCACACATAAATTGATACAACAGAAAAAGATTTGTGTATAATTGTGGAACATATCAGCTTCACGTGAAATCAACCAAAATGCCAACCAAAAAAAATTATTTCAATGTCAAATATATATTTGATTTGCTTTCTCATTATCATAAGCTCCTCTAATAATAGAAACATGGCTTCAAAAATTCCAATTTAATCAGCAAAAGGAAGAACTCTTTTCACTTTTTTGTATGATTTAATTCTTTTCCCTTTTCTATTGACCTAATCACATGAGACCCTTGGATCCATATATTGTATACAGATTCAAGTGACTCTTAAATGAGTGCTAACAGCCAACAATAATTTCGATAAATTCAATGAAATTAATCATGAATTTACCATTGCTAATTTGATTGATCATGGTGGACCATTTTCTTAGCTTTGCCATAAGGGGCATGCTATTAATGAATAGCTTTTGAAATAATTATTTTTGGAGTAGTAAATTACATTTAAGCATCCATGTGCTGAATGTATAGCAGATAGGGGGTGAGCTGTGGGATTCATATAATATCTGCACTGATTAACATGCTATTGAAATAATTAAATCCATGCAAAACCAAAAGCAAATCTATGTACTACTAACTTTTAAAAAAAAAAAAAAAATCTTTTCAACATAATTTAGTTCTAATGTTGTTTGAACTTAGAACAAAGACTAGATTTTCAACGCCTTTTTTCTTTTCCAACAAATTAGGTCTTTGTCTCATTGAAGATTGATGGAGATTATCCTAATGCTTAATTAAGAAAAAGAAAGCAATAAAACATATATAGTCAAATGATAACATCAATCTGAAATCAAAAACAGAAAGCAGCAGCTGCCAATAATCTGGAAAACAAAATCAGGGTTTAATAATGTCGAAAATTTAGATAGAGGTCGCATTACCAAGTGGGGTCAAACACTAGTTCCTCAATTTCAACAAATTAGACATCATTATGCACCTTAATTTCTGGTGAAAGGGGAAATTGTGGTTGGTATTTGTCCACCATCAAGCTATAATTAATGCTGGAAAGGCTAATTATGTTTGCAAAACAGGCGATTCCTGTAATGTTTTATATTTTGACAAAGAGTTAGGAGTAGAGCAGTTCATTAAGAGATGATGATCCATATATATGTCATTTTGATGGCTTTGAAGACAGGCTTTCACCATCAAAAAATGTGGCCCGGAAAGGGGTATTATGCTTCCATTGTGGCTAATAATGCCGCAAATTTAGGTTGTATAAGAATTGATAAGACGACGAATTGAATTCATTTAGACCTATTATGAGTTGGAACTGTTATGCATAATATAATGTACTACTAGTAGTTAGTAGTAGAACTACTATTTAGGTTCAAAATTATGAGTTGACGGTGGACCTATTTTGGGTTGCTACACACTAGTTTCAGCTAGCAAGTTAGGCCTAGAATCATTATGCAGAACCCAATTCAAAATGGCCCTGAATCCCCATTGATGGAGGTTGAAATTCATCTCGAGAGAGATCTCGAGTTTGAGTTCAGTTCGAGTCAAGATAGATGGAGGTTGACATTCACTTCAAGAGAGATCTCGAGTTTAAGCTCAAGTCCGACTCTCCCCTCTTTATTCTGTAGACCTCTTTTCCTACCTTGTATGTACTAGAAAAAGGGTCTTGCAAGTTTTCAAGTACGCACCAAGGACTTTAACAAAAGGGTTGAAATTTAGATTTAGAAAATTAGAATGTTCAGCTCTGTACTGCGGCCCTTTTTTAGTTTCCAACTTAATTATTTCTGGCAAATATGGATGCATCCTTTGAATGGAATCATGGGCATTTGCTGTTTGGGTGCAAGAATTTATTACTCACTGTAAGAAGGGAATTTAATGATCGCGATCAGATATTAATGCACGCAGTGAAAGTAACTGAGATCGTGTGCAATAATATTTACACATTGCCATCCAGTAATGCAGAAGAATGAGGAAGAAGGGAGATCAAATGCCATTGTTGGAACTTGGAACAGTAAAAACATCATGTGATTTGGTGAAATTCCTCGGGTTCAATTAAAAATGTATCCTTCTGCCTCGTATCAAATCAAAGTTAGGTTTGCTTCAAAAAGGCTCAATTTCTCAGATCCTCATGAAAATAAAAATGTAAAAAAGAAAAATTCTTTCACATGCTACAACAGCAAGGTATGTCCTTTCCTGGTCTAATTCTCATACTACTTCTGCTCTCCGCTTCGATTTTCCAAATGCCTACGATGAGTTACAAGAAGTCTGCACTTCATAAGCAGTTCCCATCTACTTCTTCTTCTTTGATTTGGAAGCGTTCTGAGTGTAAGAAGTTCCCTGAAAATAAGAAAGCCAAAACAGGAAATTATCAATATCAACAACAGTCCGGCAAAGTTCTTTAATGAGTAATGAATCTGCAATTAACTCTAGATATTCTATATTTAGGACACAGATCGAATCTGAAATAAGCTCTAGATATTCTACATTTAGGACAGAGATCTGTAACCCCAATCGTGCCCATTGAATAAGTGAAGATAAGCAATCGTAATGAAAGAAGTGAAATGAAAAGTAACACTAACCTGGAGCCATTCATCCAATGAGGAATCGGTAGTCTTAGTTCCAACTTCCACCTTTGGAGCCCGCTTAGTTTTCTATCAAAATAAAAAAAGAAAAATATTAAATTTATCACATAAGAGAAACATAAATACGGATACAAGCAGTTCCATATATGTCTCTCTCCTTACAAGTGTACACTGACAATAAAGTAGATCACAACTAGAAGCTTTCTTCAATACAAGAACAAAAATCAACAAATACTTTAACATATCTGGCACAAGAGCTTGCAAAAATCTGAAATAGATAATTAATGCTTAATAAATGTAGACGAAATATATAAATGCATGTGCTCTTTTTTAAGAAATTTCCAACAGCAATCTCTATAGCACAGAGCATTATTAGATTGGGCCTTACGGTTACTAGTTTCAGACATATGTTAATCAGGTCTCATGTGTACTATAGTGCCGAATGTGCCATACGGAGAAAATAAATATAATTTCAAGGGGATGCATTTAAGAGTACCTTGGAGATACGCTGAAATTGACCATGAAGCCACAAACCAAGGAGAACAAGAAGCGCAATACCAAGAGTAACAAGAAAAACAGACTCAACACTGATGAAACCACCAGCCTCAACAACTTCAATGGTACCGTTATAGAATGTATTTTGGTATGGGTGCTGGTCAATTTCATAGACAATGGTACCCACAAGATCAAAAGTTCCAGGCTGCATCAAAGTTCAAGGTCTGTAAGCTTAAATCAACACATGAACTTCTTAACAAAAACATTTAATATACAGTTACAAGGCATAAAACTCCCAGTGTAACCATATACCTGTAAGTACTTGCTAACAGCGAAGATGTAAGGGAAAGTAGCTTGTGCCGAAGTGGGTACAGTTGCGTTGTTAAAGGCCTACATTAGAAAGCAGAATTTTCAAACACAGAATCTACAAGCAAATTTAATTAGGCAGTTTCTACCAATAACATAGGTCAAAAAATTATAACAAAGTGAATGATCAAGTTGCAGCAACAGAGTAGCTCAAGATCTTTCCCAAATAAAGCAACGAGCATTTGATAATAAAGAAAGAAAAATATTCAAAACTTGAACCCACAGTACAGACAAAGTGGCAGCATTATCATATGACAGTGAGCAATTATTAGAGCATAAATGTCTAAACTGTGTTTTACAGTCAGACTATCATAAAATCATCTAGGACCACAGTTATTAGTTAAGCATACAGCAGATTTTATGCAGTGCCAAAGCGGGATTCTTATACCTGTGCAGTAAGATTTTGAACAAGCAAACGATGATCAAAAGGGAGATGAACGCTGGCTTTAATTGCGATGACATTCACAGGTGACTCACCTACAAGTTAAAGAAGTAAGTTAAGCATAAGAATGAAGGAAATAAGCATTTAAACATATCCAGGAAAAGACAGATAATATAACCTCTCCAACACATAATATCACATTTTCATTTCAAAACAAGCCAGTGATGGTGTTAAGATGAATTAATTACCAACATTTTCCATCCCAACAAGGAGTTCTGTCTCTTCGCCAGCCACAACCGCTGCCCAAGAAGAAAAGGTTAGCTGCTAGCAACAGCATAAAAATGCACATCACTCTCAAAATCATACAGCATCAAGTTCTTACTTTTGGCGCTATTTTTGGGGAAAACACAGACAGTTTCAACTCCTGGAGCTGGGCTAAAACTCCCATCACCAAAATCTGGAACATCCTCACTAACAATACCTAGATCACCTCCTTCAGCATCTTCAGGAACAGCAGAGTCTGCTTCTGATTGACACCTTGCAACTACCACCCAAAAGAAAAATCATGTCACACCACAATTTAAAAACCATATGTTTATTCATTCATAGAAATGGACAAATCATAATAAATCGAGCATGCAAAAATTAAATGCAACAAAAAGTTCAACGTCAAGAAATAACTACTTCAAGAATGTTATAGAAATGGACCGTAAAGTACTTAACAAGCACTCTTTTCGTTGCCTTTTAGTAGACCAAAAGGGAAAGCTGAACTAAATTTTTAAAAGTGACTAGAATCTTAGTAAAAAAAGTTACCAAAACGTTGCCTAAGCTTTTTCAAACAGAAAAACAGAGAGAGATACAAAATCAATTGAAAATTCAGCCATGCAATCATGAACTTGAAATAAACACATCACTACAAATTCAACCATTTAACTAATCATAATAATAGATCGAACGAAGCAAATCAATCGTAAATCGATTAAAGAAAAAAATTAAATAAAAAGAAAGAAAATAAATCTAATTGCATCTAGTTTCAACAGATCAAAATAATCGAAGTAAACATGCAAGCAGAAAATCCAAAACTAAGATCGAAACTCCGCAGAAAGAAATTGAATCCGTGAGCATAGAGGTCAACTAAAGTACAATATAGATCTAGATCTGGACAAACAAATTTTACTAACCATGGAGGAAAGGAGAGGCGAGGAGGAGGAGAGCAAAGAAGAAAACCCTGAAACTTTTCATCGCCATTTCAGAGAGTTTCTTTTGTTCGTCAAAAATATAAATGAAAAAACAAACGATCCGTGTATGTGACAATATTATGACGGCCTGGGGTTTCCAACGCCTACAAATATCAGAGTCCAGAGCAGAACAAAACACAGCCCAAACCAATATTTTGGATTTTTGCCCCTTTTGGTCAATGACGTACTTAAATTGTTATACCACCGTGTATTGGTGCTAGGACGAGTGAAACGCTGACGTTTTACACTCTGACAAATTGTTTAATTCTTTGCCATCGGGAATAACTAAAAAAAATGATTTGTCCAACTTCAATCTAACATATGTGCCAAAAAAAAAAACCTCAATCCAATGAATGTGAATGAATAATAAAAATGATCTTTTCCTCAAATTAAGTATAATTGAGAATAATAAACAATGTAATTTCATTGACTAATGTAGGTTTTTTTTTTTTTTGGTGAAACTAATGTAGTTTCATTTTTGGGTAGTTGGAGGTGAACCCAAAAATCAAGCAAACCAAATACATGATGTAAAGTATAATAATTTGAATTATAATTCAGAAAACAACACGTCCCAGCCATTATCAACTTTCAGATCTCTGAGATCTAAATCTAAATAATTTATAATTCCAGATACAAAATCAAGCCCGAAGGTAGTAGGAATCGCCAACTAAATTATACTAGTACTAGTATGTTTGTAGACAATCAATCCTTTTAGAAAGAATACAATCGGTCCATTCAAGGGAACTGCAACTAATCAATCTCCATGGATGGTGTAGCGCTCCCATTTCTTTGTTGGGTCATATATCTGCCATATAGAAAGAATCATAAAATACAAATTAGTCTTGGGCATGATTATCTTCCACTATCAAGGTTCAAGCTGGATCAAAAGCAAGCCAAGGTGAATACAAATACGCAAGCACGTGGAGAAGAGAGAGTGCATGTACCTCCCATCTTGACGCAGGGAAAATGTGCTTGTTCTTCTCATACCAGTGCCTCTCAACAACTTTGCCTGCATGAGACTGTTAACAATCACATAAATGGAGTTAGTCGTATAACACAAAAACTAGGTTTATACTAGTTGATCTAAGTTCTTGTATTTCAAGCAAGAAATAAGAGGGAGGAAACATACCTCGTCCTTCTCAATTGTAGCATCAGCTATCGTTCGCACATCTTCATGCACATCAAAATGGAAAAGCTGTGTAATATAAGGACAAACAACATCAATAAGCAACCAGTCCTAAGTAAAACTCCGGCACAAGGAAAAGATAATTTAGCAATCTCAAAATGCTTCAAAAGCAGATTAATGATGCTTATTTGTTCGTTTCCTTGGATTTCATCAGAATCCATAGAAGAGCTTTAATTGGCAACACACAGAATCGCTTTTAACAAGGAATGTATGACAACTGCTACAGAGTATAATTTATTGGAATTAGTTTTTACCGGTCCACTTTTGCCTCTAGCCTTGTTAATAATAAGCTCGTAGAAGCTATGTTGCTGAACTTCCACAAACATGAAAAGAAATTAAGTCAGATTAGTTGGCATCTATAAAACACCATAAACACTGTAGCTGAAAGTAAGAGCCTGATTTAATATTCAACTCACATGAGGAATGATAAGATCTTCCTTCACATAGAGCAGGTTCTCCACTGAAGTTGTTCGAATCTCTCTAAACTCTGGTGCAAGTTGCTGCTGAACTGCCCGAAGGAATTCTCCAATTGTATCACCCTTGCGTACCTGAACAACAAAAAAGCTTAAGTGTTTAACAATACATGAAGGCCAAAAGAAAATAGAGTAGAAATGAAAAGCATATAAGCAGGTAAATTGTGGCAAAAAAAAAAGCAGGTAAATTCTGTTTAGCATAGTTTAACGTGCCTGGATCACTCGTCTATGGCCTGCTCCATCCCAGTAGCTGTAAGTAATTTCAAGGGGTTCATCTGATGCACAAGAAAGACACTCAGTACAGACCCTATTTTCATGCTTCAAGGTCAAGAAGGTAAATATCAGAATACAAAATTACTCTTAATTTGCTCCTGTTCACGAATCCACTGTTTCCGCAGTCTTTCACGTTCAGCTTGCTCCTCTGCCTCCCGTTCACTGAAAGATCATCCTCGTCAAGCCTAAGCTCAAATGTTAGGTCCAATTCTGCTACAAACACACACAAACAAACATATATATAGAGGAGATGTCACCTGTCAGGCAGAAAGCTTGTTTCCACTGTAGGATCTTTTCCAAATTTTCCACGAGTAAACCTATTTGGTTCGAAACTTTCTGCCAAAGCATGACGAAAATAGCTATGTGTAAGTGTATTGAAAAATCAACAAGCTTGAAGTTCAAGTCTCTAAAATATAGATCAACATTGGGCAAGAGTATTAAAGAACATCTTAACTGTAATGTCCGCACATACAGAAAAGTGAAGGAACTCAGAAACTAAAGTATAGTTATAAGAAAAAATAAAAATTGAAAAAAAACAAAAGAAGAAGAAGAAAACCCTAGAGTATTATATTAAATAAAAGAGAGAACTCTATACATGTAGAAATATAGAGAAAAGCCCAACAGGCAAATTAAAGTGCTGCAACTATCTATAATTGCCAGAAATTCAACATCCCAAGGTTAAAGAAGCATAAGGAATTAAAGATATGAGGCACCTATGATAACATTCTCAGAAAGAATAACAATAACAATCCAATAGCACAACATCCATGAGACCTAAAAGTAAAGTTCACAACAACAATCAAATGACTCAGACGGTAGTGCATGTTACAATGGCAACAAAATGTTGTTCTAGTATGCTAAGAGCTAGTCCCCCCACATTTCTTAACCCAACGATTCATATAGACTGAATCCTACATGGTAGGACGTTAAATGGCAGGCAGGTTGTAATCCAAGAATAAATAAGAAAACTAAATACCAATCCATCCATAAAGACAACAAGCCGAAAACCAGATTACCAAGTCCAATTAGAAATCAACCTATGCAACATAACAAAACCCTTTTAACTTGTTGGGTCTGCCCATGTACCTCTTGATTTCCACCCTGCCAATCTGTACAGACTATAGATGGGTGGCACAGTCAAGCATGACTAAACAAGTTTTATTGTTGTGAGATTTTATCAAGTGCAATTACCATTTATACATCTTTAGTTAATAGCATCTCCAAGTTACTAAGCTGCAATATTTGTATATTTGAGACACTCGAACATATATTGCAACAGCCATAAAATCGATTATAACATCTGTAAGAGAGAAAATGAAAAGATAAATGCTCACCCTTTTCTCCATCTTCCTCATCACTTCCATTATCCATATCATCTGTAAAAGATAGTCGAGGATTCCCCTTAACTTTCCTCTTTCTACGCTTTTGCATCTGAAGCTCTTCCTCCCTATAGAAGACAATGAAAACATATTGAATTCATGAAACTAAAAAGGACCAGAAAAGAAATGAAATATTTATGTACAATCACTTACTCTTGCTGTAGCTTCTGCAGTTTCTCCTTCTCTTCTTCTTCAATTTTGTTTCGGATATTAACTCTCTATCATATAAATAACAATTCGTTTAGGTACCTCTCAAAATAAGCATAAAAAATACTGAAAATGAAAATTTCTAGAGGAGAGTTTACCTTCTCCACATATTGCTCTCTTGTGACCAAACCAACAGTTTCCTTCTTAAATGCAGTCTCGAGAATCTGAAGAAACAAAGGAATAAACAAAAGCACAAAGATGAATCAAATTTCGAAAGGGAAAAAAATGAAAAAGAAAAACCCTAGGGAAGCGAATTCTAAGGGGAAAGAAAGAAGTTGGACCTCGGAAGTACTTGAACCGAATTGAAGGAGACCCGGTTGGCCATTACCGGAGGCAGACTTGGATTTAAGCTCTTGGATTTTCCGGCGCTCGGCTTCTCTCTGCTTCTCCAGACGTCGGATTCTCACCGCATCTTGGGCCGTGCCCACGTACCCGTCTCCCATGCCCGACATCTTCGGTTTCTTTTTACCTCGCTTTTTTGGGTTTACGGCTTCAGGCCACTCTCAAACGATTCTTATTTCCCTCCCTGAATTCTACTCTCTCAAATGAATGTTGATGAAGACTGAGTGAAACGCGACTAAAAAAGAAGAACGCGACTTCATAAACCGCCAATATTTTTGTATTTTATGCAATGATTTTTTTTTTCCTAAGCTTTTTATATCAGGGAGAAAGGAGAAAATGAATATCCAGTTGAGTTTCTCAGACTGGGCCGTGGGCCCCGTTTTCATAAAATACCACCCAAAAGAAAGCCCAACTTTGGGGTCTGATAACCCTTGATTACTGACTTAATTATTTCAGCATTTTGGGGAAAATGAAGCCTTTAGTATTTTTTTTTTGGCACAAAAAGCCTTTAATTTTTTTATTCTGTATTTTTGGCCAAAAGTTTGCATTTTGCAATAATTTTGTGGATTTTATAAGCATTGATGAAAAATGTGGGAATATGTAAATGTAATAAGACTAGTATATCAATCTCATCTTCAGCTTAAAAAAGATACAATACACCGGCGATGGAGTTTAGCAGACTACACGAGCGGATCTTGAATGGTGACATGTGTCCTCTAGGGACTAGATTGAAATATTTAAAACTTAATTAATTCAAAAAATGGACATGTGTCAACTCCATAACCCGCTTGTGGAGTCCAAAATTTACACCACCGGTATATCAAATAATTACCCAAAAAGAAAAAATCTCAATATGTGGAGACATTCTATACTCTAGGGATGATACATATATATATATATATATGTGTGTGTGTGTGTTATGTATATGATTTGATTAGCTGCTTAAATAAATGAAAAAAAAAAATTGCTGCTTAAATGGTTATTGCAAAATCTGGCAAGCAAAAAGTTTATTGCAAAAAGATTTGGTTATTATATTCTTGTTTGCTTTTCCGTATTACCATGGTTGGGAAGAAGATAATACATCCCATAGGCTAAATATAGATATATATATTGTTAATAATCTAAATAAATAGAGTCTAGTCGTTTAATGAGAATTCTTTAAGTTCCAATTAGTAGCACTAAACTTCACTATTGATCCTTTTACTCCAAGTGGAAGAACTTTTTGGTTGTCATACTATAAAAATTTGTCAAAGAAATTATGAACTTGTTGATCATAGACCTTTAAAAAAAATTAAGGGTCTCCAAGTATTATAAGTTCTAAAATAATTCATTCTTTAATCAAAAGCATGGGAAACAAAACTTTCTAACAATAGCACGGTTCTAATAATATATTGACTAAATTATCTAACATCCAACATAATCCTAATATAACTACCAAATAAACAAATAAATCTACAAACTAAAAGTCTACATAACATATGTTTATGATGAGTTATAATAATGTATAAATCTAAATCAATATCAATATATATATTATACACTTAAAGAAAGCATATAATTATGATTTTTTTTATACTTACAAAGATGATAACAAAAGAAATTATAATATCCAATGAATTTGGATCAAAGAAAAAAATATCCAATGAAATGTAGTCAAACCATAAGAGCAAATACATACTTTATAATAGGGACATTAAGAGACTACTTTATTATTATTATCTTTATTAAATGAAGTATAAAAAATATTATAATTCATATGTTGTATTCGGGGATGAGATCAAATTGAATGAAGGATTAGGAAAAATGAATAAAACTTAGTACAAAAATTAAAAATACGACAATGCTTGAATAATTAGTAGATTTATATAGAAAATAAAAAAGAAATAGTATTCCTGTGGGTCACAAAACGACGTAATCTCGGGGTTCCGATAGGCTTTTGCGCTCATGGATTTCCATTAACTTTTTAGTTTTTACAAAGGCAAAAACTTCAGCAAATAAACGAAAAAGAAGAAGACATAGATGTGATATCGTGAAACGGCTTTCCGGTCAGTCAAATCATGGATCAGCTTAAAAACGACGCCGCTGCTGCTGCTTTTGTTCAATCCATTCCATCTTCAAAATCTTCCATAATCGAGTTTCGTCAACCCCCTATCGACCGACGCGCGCCATCCACGACCCGTGTCCAACCCAAACCCAGGTCAATTTAGGTTTTCCATTAACTTCAAATTTTTCAAATTCTTTTATCCTCTCTTCAGCAATTGAACTCTTCTTATTGCTGTTAAATCAACTGATTGCCTTACTTTGGTTCCATGTTTTATTGCAGCCAAAGGGTTGACGGGGAAGCCAAGGATTGCCTTGCGGCGAGAAAGCTTCAAAAGGCTGACCGTGAGAAACTACGAAGGGATCGTCTTAATGAGCATTTTCTTGAGCTGGGAAATGCACTTGGTTAGATTATTAACTTTCTAACATTCAAATTTGTAATCCTGCCCATAAATTCATTTGGTTTCCACATTTTTAGTAGTATTAGTTTAGGAGTTGAACTTTAATTATTAAGCGGATAAAGTTGAAATATGATTTGAAAGAGTACTGTCAAATGCTACCAGGTTATGGAACAATGCTATATTGTTTATGGGGTTATTAGGATCTTGCCCAAGTCAAATATTGTAATTGGGATACACTGAACTTGTTTAGTTGCTCTTATTACCCTTTTAATTTGGAATGGTCATGCTTGTTTATTTGTGCAATCCAGATCCTGATAGGCCCAGGAATGACAAAGCAACCATCCTCACCGACACCATTCTACTGCTGAAAGATTTGACATCTCAGGTTACCAAGTTGAAAGCAGAGTATTCTACGCTAACTGAAGAATCTCGTGAGGTGATCTTTTGATATACTTTACTTGGGGGAGAGTGCTTCAGTTGGCAAAACAAATTTGATAGCAGTCTTACATACTTGTTTCTTTCTTTTGATGCAGTTAACGCAGGAGAAAAATGATCTCAAAGAAGAGAAGGCATCTCTTAGATCTGACATCGATAATCTTAATGCTCAATATCAGCAGAGGGTCAGGACTATGTTCCCATGGACTACTGTTGATCACTCAGTTGTCATGGCCCCAACTTCTTATCCATTTCCAGTTCCAATGGCAATGGCTCCGCCTGCAGCTATTCCCATTCATCCATCCATGCAGCCTTACCCTTTCTTTGGCAATCAAAATCCTGGGGTCATTCATAATCCGTGCACCACTTTTGTTCCATATATGACTCCTAATCCCATGGTTGAACAGCAGTCGACACAGCATGTTGCTCCAGTTGCACAACCAGGCAGTCATTCCAATGCTTCAGGCAAACAAGATTCAAACAATAAGATCTCTGGGGAGAGCAAGATTGATAAAACTGTTGATTCAAATGATGTTGCTACTGACCTTGAGTTGAAAACACCTGGTTCTACAGCAGATCAGGTTCATTTATGCATTTTACGAGAAATTATATGTCATTCTGCTTGTAAAGATAATCACTAGAGTACATGGCTGACATACTGTTATGTATCTACAGGATTTATCATCAGGGCAAAGAAAGCTGAAAAAATCTTTAAGGAATGAAACCAGTAATACAGAACAGAGTTATTCAAGTAGGTGTTCCTCATCTTATAGTGCACAAGATAGCTCATCTAATAGCATAGTTGGTGGCAAAAAGGCTGATGACCGGGATGGGGGAAAGGATTGACAGATACTTGAGCCAGGTTGTGTCCTTTGCACCCCCACTTTAGAATCTAATTATTTGTCTGCCAACTGAATCACTTCAATGATAGTGCAACACGCCAGAGGGAATTGCTGTTAGGAATTAGTTCAAGGCTGAGCTATGTTATGTCCTGCTCCTGCATCTCTCTTCCTTGAGATGGAAAGGATTGCAGGAATGACGCCAGTGCCCTCTTTTCTGGGTTAGAATATGATTGGGTGGAACTAATGAGTAATGTAGGATCTTATGTTTTGTAAAGAAGAAAATAATGCCAGGGTTGTTTTGTATGTAATTCATTTATGTAAAGATTGTACTTCTACATTCTAGTTATCTCTAGTATTTTAAAAAGAACGAAAAAAGAAAGTTCTCTCAAGTCTGACATCCTACTCGAAAGTTTTCATATTGTTGCTGATGATGTTGATGCATCTACATTGCTGGTCCTGAATGCTGCTGAAGATAAGTAACTATTATCCCATCCCCCGTCTGCTTTACTGTGGTTTGCACTTTGTAGCCTCCTATTAGGATGTAAATTCTTCACTTGCCTTACGAGTTTCTCTTTAATCGAGTCTTATTCTGCAGTTTCACCCATTGTTGCTTTTAATTTGAACTTTGATCGAATGACCTCCATTAACCTTTTGCAATAATTATCTTATCAACCCGAAAAGGAATGCCAGGTTGCAAGTGGTACTCAATCTTCATCTCATTTATTCACCATGGATCATGGATGGGCAGGAGGTCATGGGTGGACCCCTACTCAACCAAATTATGATATCCCTTATTGTATTGAATTATATATAGACCACTTACCTACAGCTACAAGGTCTCTTTGCATTATTTTGTCAATTCTTCAAACCAATGGCGATAGCGACACTCACCAGTATTTGGATGAGTAGCATAGCATTAGCATTGGCTTATTGTATGTTAGTATACACACAAGGGCAGGCACAAAAAGGTAAATTGCTTAGCCTCTTATAAAAAAGACAAAACAGACAGAAGGAGTAGGTTATTACCCTCTGATCTCACTTTCTCAACCATCTCCAGACCGTTTTCCCTGGATTCTTGTACTAAAACTATGTCGTATGTCGTCTTTAAACAATGGTGACATTTACAAGCAGTTTCGTTGTCAGAATTAGAACATGAAAATGGAACAACCGAATGATTCCTTTAGTACTATTTTATACTATGTGATTTAACTTAAGTTAGGTTCCCACCAAACCATCTACTCATTCATTAATCTCTCTATATTATTTTAAAATAAACTTTATCTCTACTAGACTTTGTATAAGTGTATTTTCAGTGCTCTATTGGGATTTATTCGATGTTTTGATTCTACTGATATACAAACAATAACTAATCCACGTGTACGGTACCACATAACTGGTCACCACAGATTCACGAAGATTCAAAATCGCTTTATCCACATTCCTCATCACTTGTGTTAAACCACGTGGCAACAGGAGAAGGATCCTCAATGGTATCATATTATCCACCATCCTACCAGTACCAGGACTTCAAACGGCACCGTCTTCTCCGATCTACGAACAAATGTCTTCTCGTTGAAGGGCAGCGACAACTACGATCTACGAACCATGAAAGTGTCGATTTTTCTAGGTCAGATTAATTTCTAACCCCAGCGCTCCACATTCACGTGACGGCACGCGCCTCTTAATTTAACAATAAAATCTCAAATGATTTTGTTTTCCTATAAATTGGAAGGAATAATTAATAAAGGATTCTACCGATGAACCGACAATAGTAATTAACCAACAACCTCGCGGGAGCGTGCACTTAACGGCATTCAAAGCCACGTGAACGCACCAACTCTTTTGACAACCCTCTGCGATTAAACCATAAACAAAACATAAAATCCCAAGTGAACACCACAACTTTAATAAAAAGCTCCTCACCCTCACTTCACGCAGCAGCAGCAGCCACATAGCATTAGCGCCCCAAAACTCAGCCGCACCGAACCTCTGAGAAAAAAAGAGACTTTTACACTTAGCTATGGCAATGGTATCTACATATTGCCCACAGTTCAGTGGACTTCGCCGATCATGTCCGAAACTCGACAACTCACAATCTCAATGTTTCGTTCAACACATCAGCTCTCAATTCCGTCTATCTTCTTCCCGTAAGCCTTGCAGAGCTGTTGTTGCCATGGCCGGCTCTGGAAAGGTACTTAGCTTTTTTTTTTAGATCTATTTTTAATGTATTATGAACAGTACCAATAATCAATGGTCCCTTTTTTCTTTGTTTTATGTTTTTTGCCGTTTTGAGAAAATGTATGTATATGATGAAGTTGGTTGGTTTTCTATTTTAATTCATTGTTACTTAAGACTGGTAATTAAAAGAAAAAAGTTTATGATGTTGAAACTAGGCAAAAATGGCTATACTGCTTAATGTGTCATTAGGTGCTTAAGTGAATGTGCAACCCTTTTGTTTGCAAATTAATTAATAATCTTTGTTGAGATTATGGTTCTTCCTTTATGAAGAGTATAATTAGCATTTGATTTAAGCAAAAGAAATTTCTAAATACTGTTTTGCTAACTTATATGGTTACAAAATTGTCCACCTCTTATGTATTTGTTTTTAATAATTAATCTTTTCCTCTTTATTTTACTTGCAGTTCTTTGTTGGTGGTAACTGGAAATGCGTAAGTATCCTTCTTCCTGGATATTATGCTGTCTTTATTTACTATGCCAATTCATGATTTTCTTCTGTTGGTTAGTGGTTTATATCAAATATAATGTCTTCCGTGACTTCGGCATCATTTGTAGTATCTCCACCTACATAATTTCCCATTCTTTGAAGTGTTTTATTTTTTTGGTCATCTGGCATGGAATCTTATTCCTAAGCTTCTTTGAACTATACTTGTCAGTTAGGTTTGTTAATTGTTATGACCATACTACCATAGCACCTAGCAGAGTCTTGCAATTTTCATTCGAGTGTTTTGCTTTCATGGCAATTTCTTCTCCTTACACTCCCTCCCTCCATTTTTCTTTTTACATCATTTTAATCATGGTAAATCAAAATGCTATCTTGTTACTGTTGATTTTTTGCTTTTTCTAATGATTTACACTTTAACAAGTTTCTCTCTGCCTTTTTTTAACTCATTTTGTGGATATTTTGTTTGCATTTTTCCTGTCAATACTAATTTCACACTTTATTTATTGTTATTCGGGGCTCAGTTTATATGGAATGACACTTGCTTGGCTATCTTATTTCATACTCTAGTTTAATTTAATTTATTGATGATGTTCTTTTTGTTCTTTTAGAATGGCACAAAAGACTCCATCACAAAGCTTGTTTCAGACTTGAACAGTGCAAAGTTGGAGAGTGATGTTGGTAATTTACGGCTCTTTTACTCTGTGTTTTCCATCAGAGGTTAATTATGTTATGAACTAGGTTTGGGGCTTATATCTGCTAATGGCTAAAAGTATGCAAACATTCATGATACTGCTGTTGATATTACCATTTTCTATATGCCGCCTAGACAAATGCTACTTCTTTGGTTTTCTGTGAAGCAAGTTGTATATATGTTTCTTTATTTTTTTTTTTTAACTAGAATTGCTTAGAAGTAAAGTAGTTTCATATTGATGAAGTTCGATAAATCATGTTGCTTGCCATGAAGATTACTGATTTTCATGCTTGTTGAACAGATGTTGTTGTTGCACCTCCCTTTGTGTATCTTGATCTGGTGAAGGCATCATTGACCGATCGAATTGAGGTATCTGCTCAGAACTCTTGGGTTGGAAAAGGTGGTGCTTTCACGGGTGAAATCAGGTTAGCTAACTTTTGTCCACAAGCTGAAAATATTAATTCTTCACAGTTTTGTAGCCTCTTAACATAGTCATATTGTCTTTCTAAACCTCATCTTGGGAACATAAATGACAATTGCTGAAGTTATATGTGGACAACCGGACATGCCTATATGCTGACCTTTATATCTGTGGCTTTCTATTTTTAATTGAGTTACTGCACCCTCTTTCTTTTAGTTTAATATGATTCATCTGATCCTTTCCATAGTGTGGAACAAATAAAAGATCTTGGCTGCAAGTGGGTCATTCTTGGGCATTCTGAGCGCAGACATATTATTGGTGAAGATGATCAGGTGAATGTTTATGCAATTATGTTCTTCGGAGTGTCAAAGGGCATAGCTATTAGTGCTGAAAAATGCAAAAGTGGTTTAGGACTTGACTGAAGATTTGTTGTCTTCAGTTTATAGGAAAGAAGGCTGCTTACGCTTTGAGCGAGGGTCTTGGAGTAATAGCTTGTATTGGTGAGTTATTAGAAGAAAGAGAAGCAGGCAAAACTTTTGATGTATGCTTCCAGCAACTGAAGGCTTTTGCTGGTAAATTTTCTTGACCTTTTTGCGGTTTTATTTCATTTCTTTCCTCATGAGTCATGAAGTATCTTTTTAGGTTGTCTCATGAAGACTGAAGAGGAAAGGATTGTGGCCTAACTCCAATGATTTGCATCATTTGCAGATGCTGTACCCAGTTGGGACAATATAGTTATAGCTTATGAGCCTGTATGGGCCATTGGGACTGGTAAGGTGGCAACACCCGAGCAAGCTCAGGAAGTACATGTAGCTGTTCGTGATTGGCTTAAAAAGAATGTTTCCGAAGAAGTAGCATCAAAAACGCGTATCATATATGGAGGTAGATATCCTATCATTCTTGGATGTTGTTTATAAATAGTTGACGTTTTGTTTTAACTTATCATGCCCATTTCCTTGCAAATGGTAGTTTCTGTGATGTTGACGTATATTTGCAATTTACAACATGAAGAAAGAGCTTCTTTGAGTGCATATTTAAGCAGAATGTACTTGCCTAAAATTAGTTTCATAGAGCATTCTTCACATTTTCCCCTATCCCATAATCTGAAGGAGAGACCGTTGGATTATTTTGCCAATTCAGAATTGTTTTGGGGGTAATCTGGGGCTTATTCATAAGAAGAGAGTGCTAGTAAACATGAAAGCTGAACAGGGCTTTCACCTTTTGTACTAGGAATAGTGTTGTCAATTCATCAAGCTTGTGAGAATGTCCTATTGTTTAAAATCAAATGGTGGTTGTCTCTCGTTCACTATGATCTAATCACTTTTACTTCTCTTTTGCAGGGTCCGTTAACGGAGGCAACTGTGCTGAGCTTGCAAAGAAGGAAGATATTGATGGGTTCCTTGTCGGTGGTGCTTCCTTGAAGGTATATTTTCTATATATTCATTTTGAATTGTTCATGGATAGAACATGTTGGGGCACTAAGGATGATAACATTCTAATCTTTGGGTGGTGCAGGGCCCTGAGTTTGCTACAATTGTCAACTCTGTAACAGCAAAGAAGGTTGCTGCTTAAATTTAAAAAGCGGATTAAAATAACAAATAAAGGACAAACATAAGCAATTTCAGGTTGAACCTTCATGCGACTTAGCTTTCATGGAGCCTTATGAGAGTGATTTATCAATTGGATTTTTGATTACGTATCGAGTTCTTTTGCCCCAAAGTGATAGGAAAATAAATTGTTTCTCTCTAATGTACAATGAGTTCATTTCTTTGAAATGCAAAGGGCACCATATATTATATAAAATTCACTGACATTGAAAGAGTCCATAGGATTGACTGTTTGGCACTCCCAATGCTCACTCATTTTCTAATTTAATCTTCATTTACTTGTGTGGTTGTTGGAATTTAGTTTTCTTATTCAAAGGGTTTCTTTTTTGGCGATTTTTGGTAGTTTATATTGTCTTGATCATGCTGGTATTCTAGTTTTCTGGTTGATTTTACATTGTTACAAATCCTAGATTTAAACCCTTTCCCAAAAAGAGAAAGGATGCAGAAACTTTGAGCAAAGAAATAAACCCTTTGCACAAAACAGCAGAAATTTCTCTACAGCGATGTTGCTGTGTAGTTGCCCTATGGCTATATATTATTCCAACTGCACCTCTCTTTGGTACAAGAATCTGATACCAGATATGGTGAGTGTCGCTTAATATAATGAAAAGAGTTTTTCAGAGATGATTAAATTTAGACAAGAATCTATGCCAAAGTAAACATTATGGCTTATATTATTAGCAATGATGCTGCATAAGCATAACCCAGGTTATAAAAAGTGTTAAAAGAGTCATCTGACAGGAAATGAGATATTAAGATGGACTGGTTCTATCCGAAGAGAAGGGGACCAGAATGGAAAGCCCGGAGCGTAGCCTCCATTTCTGGACCACCCCTCCCGACCAAAACCTCCATTTGTGCTGCATCAATCCTCCCATTGCCTAAAAAGAATGTTTCCGACGAAGTTGCTTCAAAAATATGTATCAACTACGGAGGTAGATAACCTATGAGTGAATCCGGTAACTATGATCTGTCACTCCATATGCGAGCTAATCATTTCCACTTGTGCAGGATCCGTGAACGGAAGCAACTGTGGTGAAGTTGCAAAGCAAGAGGATATTAATGGGTTCCTTGTTGGTGGTGGTTCCTTGAAGGTAAATTTCCACTATTCATTTCGTAAATGTTATAGATAAAGTATAATCATTGTCTGCTTGGAATAGAACTTAATTAGAATATTAAAATGTTAATCAGTTGGGGCTTTTCTGATGATTACGTTTTAATCTTGGGTGGTGCAGGGCCCTTAGTTTGCTAAAACTGTTAACTCCTTGTACCAATAAAAAGAATTGCAGTGAATTTAAGAAGCTGATTAAAGTAACAAATAAAGGAACAAAGCGAACTATTTCACTTTCAGGTTCAAGCTTCATGTCACTTATGAGTACTTATGAGTTAGTGTTTGACTTAATGCCTTTTTGCTCCCTGAACTTGTATGATTTTGATGTTTTGTCCCCTAAACTTTAATTTTGGACATTTTACCCCTTAAACTTGCAATTTGAAGCCATTTTAATCCCTCTCGAACAATAATGCTGACGTGGCATACCATGTCAGCGCCTTGATCGATGTGGCATTGCCACATGGTATTTTTTTGGTCCGGTATGGTATTGCCACATCAACAAAACCGTTTGAGAGGGATTAACATGTCCTTATATTGCAAATTTAGGGGTCAAAAAGTCCCAAATTAAAGTTTAGGGGGTAAAATTTTAGACAAATTTAGGGGCAAAAAGGGAGTTTAGTCGTTATTGTTTATCCAATGGAGATTGATTATTTTTGATGTATGGAAGTTCCATGTGTACTACTCTTTAGTGCAAGAATCTGATACCAGATATCTTAAATGAAGAAGTTGTTCAAGATGGTTAAATTTACGCAATAAGTCTATGACAAACCAAACCTTATGGAATTATCAGCAAATTAAGCTGCAAAACCTAGCCTATAAATTGTGTTCGACTTCGAGTCCTCTGACAACAAACAGTAAAATAACGAACAAACAAACTTGTTCGTCAATCTATTATAGCTCCTAAATGACATGAATAATCTCGAAATCAACCTTACTGAACATGAGCCGAATTCGAACAACATTTAATTAAAAATCCTCATGAACATAAACAACACATTTTCAGCTCATAAAGGAAACTTAAAAACAGAGCATAATCATACTTTGAACTAAGAGAGACGATCTCGTAGTACAAGAATATAATTTGATACCTGCAGACACTTGACTTGAGTGTCGCTTAATCTAACGAAAAATTAAAAAAGAAAAAAAAAGAAAAGAGTTGTTTAGAGATTGGTTAAATTTACACTCAAAGAATTTATGCCAAAGCAAAATTATGTCTTATAGCCCAGCTTATAACCTTTGAAAGTGTTCAAGCAGTCCTTTAGCAGGAAGTAAAACAGAGAAATGGAGTGGGTCTATCCAAGGAGAAGGGGACCGGAATGGAAACAAGGGTGGACAGGCCAGACCATGGCCTCAATTTCAGCACCACCCATTCCATTGCTTACCATTTTTGGCATTGTTATTCTCTTGCTCTGGTTCTCTCAGTCTGCTAACTACCAGGCCCAGTTACATCAAAGTTCATTAAACCTCCAGCTATTCATTATTCTTTTGCCAATTCTGATTATCTTGTTCATGATCTCGTTTTCATCTAGTGGAAGGTTTGTTTTCTGGCAGCAACGTCTGGAGCAGGAGATTGTTCGCCGCTCCGGCGCCGGAGGCTTTCCTTGGGGCATTGCCATATTGGTAGGAGTTGTTCTTGTGCTGCTTTCTTATCAATCTTCATTTCACTCCAAATGGTTTGGAGGGAGGTCAAATTAGAAAATTTAGATGTTGCAAATGTATAATCCTATAAATTTGGCTTAAATCAAATGTCATTTTGCAACCCTAAAATTTATACGGACTGCCACTTCGCACCAAACTTTTTTTTATTATCATTTTGCATTCTAATGTTTTATTTTTGTTCCACATTGCACCCTCTGTGAATTAACAGCGCCGTCACAGAGTCATATGTGGCATGCCATGTGTATAAAAAAATGCCACATGGCATGCTGATGTGGCAAAAATGTATTATTTTCGCTTATTTTTATGATGATGTGGCATACCACGTGGTAATTTTCGTCTGACGTGGCATGATAACGGTGCCATCGGAACTTAACTAATTTTCGATAATAGTACAACGTGGAACAAAAATAAAATATCAGAATGCAAAGTGATCAAAATAAAAAAGTTGGGTGTAAAGTGACAGTCCATATAAACTTAAAAGTGTAAAGTGACATTTAAGCCCTATAAATTTAGATATATGTAATGTGTATATTTGAACAATTTTTTCTTGAAAGTCAAGAATATCCAATCCCCTGGTTGATTTTAGCCTTGAGACTTCAATCTTACCCTTATGAATTGCTTTATTGCAAGGTTAAGATTTAGAAAGTTGTTCTTTTCTTGTTTGATCATTTCTCATTCTCAATATAAAAGAGGTCATGGTCCATGGATTATGTGACTTGAATCAGCAGCGACCCTACAAGCAATTTGGAGGGATCACGGCTTGATGTAGCATTGGACCACGTAGCCAGTGTTAGGTTTGAAATGATTGATTAAATTGTTACTATTTCAATCAAATTCAAAATGGCATGGCAATAGCAACAGCTCTTATGGCCATGACTCGAAAACCGGATACAAAAGCTGGAAATAGAAAACGACGGTTTAATTTAGGTGGACAAATTTAGAATTAACACCTCTATTTCCGGGGGGGTTTTCCTTTTCAAATATCATTTCCCAGGTAAAAAATGTGAAATTGAAAAGTTGATTTTTCGGCCATGGACGGTGCCACTTTTCAATTTGGTTTTGGTGGTGTCATGAGTCACAATCCATGATTTAGGAACGTTAAATGATAATAATACCTTGGATTATCTTTTGTCTTCATCACTCAAATCCATCACTTTTCTTTATTTTAATATATACCTTAAGTACTTGGTGTTGAAATTGAAAACTTTGAATCTTAGTTTGTAACTGTTAGGAAGGCAAGGCAATGATATATTCATCCACAAAACACTCAAAATGGGTTATTAAAATACTTCCACTACTCTGCTTTTGCATTAAGACCGGCAATACATTATGAAAAGAGATTAGCTTTAATATTTTTGTATGAATAAAGTATATTTTGTGTTCTTTTATCCCTTCAACTTTAAAGTTTGAAAAAAGGAACAATTAAGAATATTGCATTTTGCCTGGTTCTTGTCATCATTGTAATAGCCAAAATATTGTCTGTTTTCTTCTTCTTCATGAACTTGACTAATGATTTTCAGCTTGATACATAAGTTACAGATAACTTGTCTTTGGAGATATTAACAAGTTCTAAGCAATCAACCAATATTACCCTAACATTTTCCTTTTAGTAGAAAATTTCCTTGTTCTAAAGTCACAAATTAGTCAGGGTTAGGTATGCTTCAAGCAGAACAAGAAATGTACCCAAAGCTGCAAATAATAGACTTTACTAATCATTTCAGACAAATTTCAAGGAAAACTAAACTTCCACTCAACTGATCAAATGCAGTTTTCAGGTTTATTTCAGGAAGATTTTCTTGTCTTATGAACTGAAACTACTTAAGCTAGCTTCAAAATTTATACCAATTACCAAATCATCAATTTACAGAGAATCCAGAGTCCAGAATATACAGGGTCTGATTTCTCTGGGAAATATTATATCTATGCAAACAATGAATCATGATCAAGACAAATACAATCCATGTAAACATGAATCGAAATCCCAAGTTTATAGCTAGTAGCAAGTTCCTCTTTTCTATTAGTAAAGTATTTACAATATGCTGAGAAAAACTTGGATTTTATAAAAGCCAAAAACCCAGTTCAGTAATTCACATGAATATCAAGCTGCTAATAACTAACAACAGAATCAAAGAAAAGAGATTTTAACATAGTTTTTCAGTCTGCAGTTATATTATAAAATAGTATAAAGTATATGTAATATTTCATACAAGCCAGCTCTCGCGGATATCTGAGTGATACCATACCATAATCAGCAGCAACACAATGAAACCAGCCACAGCCCACGGCGAGCTACCCTCGGAAGGGCGGTGGTGAGTGCGGCGGCGACGATCCCACGGTGATGAACCGAACAGCATATCAGAAGTTTCGACGGTGGAGAGCCAACGAGCTAAGAGTATTAAGACAACAGGTGTGGCGAAAAGCACCCAACTCATTTGCTCTTCAGCAGTTTCCATGACAGATTCATAGTTAAGGAACCATGAAATCCCAAGAAAGATTGATGTCACGGCTAGGATCAGTAGAACAGGATAAGGCAGAGGACTTAAAGAGAAGGAATCAAAGATTGAATCTCCTCTTCTTCTGTAATAGGCCATTAATAAAAGGGTCTGTCTTTGGTTTTGGCGTGTGAATGAATTTAAAGAGGATCTTCGTTGAGAATGGAAGTGGAAGGCCCTGCAGTCTATTTATAGTGAGAAATGGGTGTGTGATTTTGTGGTTCACGGGGCTTAAACTAAAGAGTAAAGAATAAAGTTGTAACAGGGTACTTTCTGGACGGTAACATTTCTTGTTTTTATTATTTATTCCCAACTAATACATATCTATAGAGTGGATATGTCTGAAACTTCTTGGGATTCAACTTTCAGGTTTGAACTGGCAAATGTGGGACCTTAGTGGCATAAATTGAATAGTGGTACCGTTTTTCTTTTCTCAATATGGGCATCTTTAGTCCAATTCAACTAATTCAGAGTCTATTCATGCAGATGCAGGACTTAAACATATAGGGCCTCTCTATTTCCATTTAGAAACTTGAACTAAAATCCTTATTAAGGGGTATTGAACTAATTTCACTTCATTTAACAACTCGGACTTTTAGCTAAGAGATCAAGTCTTAATATATAATACTTTCTAATTAACTTGGCGCATATTTTTAATTCTTTTTTTCTTTGGTGGGTGGTAAGTATTAGTAACTATCAGTAACCATCAGTTTCAATCTTGTTTTAAACGTAAAAGATGGTTATGAATCGCGTGATGAAAAGAAAACCAATTTAGTAATGAAAAAACGAGCTAGGGCTCTTTTTCCCCATAGAAATTTGCTATCCGTTGCAATAGTTAATTATATTCTTTTCGAAATAATCTGCCAGCCAATGCACAGTTTGGAAAAGCTTTGATTATTGAAGCTGGTATTATTAAGTACAGTAAAGTATTGTTTGGAAAATGGTGCACTCGAGATGGGATTACTTACTTAAATCTTATGAACATAAAGTACGAGAAGAAAAGGAGAGGTGAAGGAGGCGAGACGCTCAATGTTAACGGGTACAGGCACCTTGGAGTTTGTTAGGGGAAAGGTTAAAGATATGATGAGTCGAGTCCTATGAATTTAATTAATTTTAATTGGCAATGGATCTATTCTCAATTCATTGCGATCAAAAGGGTACAAATTTTACCAAAATTTCTTCAACGAATGTAAGATTACGAAAAGAAAAATGGGATTTTAGTAACCATGTGCATTCTTTGAAATATAGTGTAGTTATAAAAGGTTTTTTTTTTTTTTCATAGATTACAAATATGCTAAAGGCTAAAGGCTAAAAACGGCATGGCATATGCAGTTAAAAATTATGGACTTTGATATTGATGCGAAATGGGCCATGTCGGCAGGCCTTTATGCGTTGCTTCTTACTTAATTTTAGATGTTTTTGAGAAATATATAAAATAGAGGCCCATGAAAGAGAGCAATTGAGAATTGCAGAGCGCCCATATATGACGGTGAGGGTGAATTGTTTGTTTCTGAAATTAAGTAATGAGTTCATGATTCATGAATCAACCGACCTATCCCAATTCCCAATTTAACTAACTAACAACTAATATGTTGGCCTGCCTCATAAGTCAGAACTCAGAACCCATTCCTCCTAACTATGACTATGAGGAAGCAAACAAAATACTTACAAATTTGGGAAAAGAAAATATTTTTGGCATTTTAATTCTTTTTTACAAACATAATTACTAAGTTGAGCTAATGACTTTATTCAGTAATCACTAGTACTTATCAACCAATTAGGAAAATTAATTCTCTTTTTTTTTCTTTAATTTCATATATTGATTGAATTTTAGTTATAAAATTCATTATCAGTTTCTCTTCAGCTCCTGAATATTGGTCTATGATATAGTATGATTGATAGTATTTAATTTTCTTAAAATGAACCCTGTTTTCATAAATTCATTACAATGAATGAATTTAAATCTGTCTTTGAGAGCTACATTTATGTCCCTTCTGGAAAAATTCCCAGAAATTTGTTCAAGTCTCCTGATATTTGAGACTTGAAGAGAAGCATATATGAAACTGACTTTCAGGGTTCAACTCTGCTGGGTCTCAGATATGTTAAGAATAGGCATAAACAAGCTCTAAAGTAACAATATTGGGAAAGCTAACCAAACCTGATATGATTTTCTAACATACAATCACGGTAAAAATATCATGAAAAAGGACAGGATTCTCTAGAATAAGCTTCAAAACATGCTACTATTTCCAACATGGTATTAACAATAAAGTTCAGATTCCCCCAAGATCAGACTTATCAAGCAGCTGCAACAATTGTCAAAACTATACTATAATAATCCACACAATTCACATTCATCAAAGACATAGAAACACAAACTGAACATGCAAAATTCATAGTATTAACAAACCAGAGAGCAGAGAGCAGAAAAGGGTAGATTTATTTACACAATTAGTAGCAATACTTCCACTTGATGCATCTTCCACAGCCGCAATAGTGAGGCTGCCGACAAGAATCCGTAGATGACAAACAACGAACAACGACCAGCAATGCCAATACCGCAAGCAAAACAAGCCATGTCATGCTATCCTCGGCACTTTCCAAAACAATCTCAAACTTGATCAACGATGACAAGGCAAGCAACATCAATGCAAGAGCCAAGAACAGCAGGACTGAGTATGGCATAGGCGATGAAGGGCGGCGGTGGCATCGGCCACAATAGCAGTGTCCATAATAGCAATTACCCATCAACAAAATTATCCCAAGGAAGAGGAATTGTGAGAAATTTTGAAATTCTGAAAATGGGTGTGTTTGTTTACTAGATATTTCTAAACTAGACTTTACTAGGGAGAAGTTTTGATTCGTTGATTTTGCTTAAAATTGACTCAATATTAAGCTTTTTGTGGTGAATGGGTGGAAATGATTTAGTGCTACTATAATTTTCTTGTTCCCACCATTAAAAAGTAGCAAAGCTGAGGATCTTGGTGGTTGGGCAATCAAGCATTATCCTCTAAGCCTATGGATGAAGACACACGGCTGCTGTGGCTTGTTTCATCATAGAGTATGTAGCGTGGAAAACAAATTAAGCCAATTTCATATGGACAAAAAATGATTCCCTGATTTGACTCATTCCCGCTGCTGGTCCTATTTATGTAAAGCTCCAAAACATTGCTACCCCCAACCCCACAAACTTTTGTTTGCCCCAATCTTGTTTTGCTTTTCAATTCCCTGTTTAAAACCAGGTCTTTCTAGCTAGATTGGAAGAGCAAGCAGGAAAATGGAATCCTGATTAAGTTCCAAGTGATATCACGATATTGTTTACGCCATTAATCCTGTATAATTGACTGACCAACTTGTTTTCCAACTATTCTAACTAAGAAATTCACATAAAATATATGTAGGCTTTGTTGATCTCAGGTTTGAGAATACTTTCGCCTTAAGACGTTGAAAAAGTAGAAAAAATAATACTAGTAATAATTGGGTTCCCTGGCAAGTAAACAAGTCAAACGGAGAAACTGAGATCGTTTCTATCTGTGGGCGTTTTCCGGTGGGGTCGATATCTGAAGGATTTACTGAGTAAAAATACGAAGGTGGTTTTGCGAATTTCGATGTTGATGTTTTAACAAATGTACGGCTGCGAAAAGGCTCCAATTGCAGACATGATACGTGCCCAAGAATAATAATGTGGACCAACAAGCCAGAGACAAAAGTACAATTCAACTAACTCCAATTATTACGAAGCCCTGAATTAGACTCGGTCAGCTTCATGCTTGACGATCAGTTCAAACTTTAAACATGAAACAGCCTTACTCTTAACATTCGTCGTAAAAACTTTAACCTTCTTAATCCCAAATTTCACGTCCAGTTTCTTAATCCAATTTCTTAGCAAAATTTCGATGACCACTAGAAGCTTTTTTCACAACTATGTTTAAATTCGGAAATGAAGGAAAAAAGATAGAATTAAAGACCTTCAATTTAATTACTACTACTATAATAATGTACATATATTGAATTAATTAATAATTATATAAACTTAAAGAATTGGCACTAATGTTCTCAGATACAACAAACAGCAATTAAGGGGTCACCTAAGTGTGGCGCCAGGTGCTGGACGAAAATTGCTGCACCTGACAACAATATACTGGATCAAAAGGATGGCATAAATCCCGTTCATTAACAAGCCCAAAGTGCAAAAACTAAGTTCATTTCTTCGTATGTTAAAAAGGGTTAGAGAACAAACTTGATGAGTAGCCAACCTAACCAAGGATATGACCGAATCAGACTTTCCCCTCGTACTGGAAGTTACGTTTGTAATCATGTTGCAAATTGGCTAAAGTGTTTCTGCAAGGACCCTCTGCAAGATGCATAGATGAAAAGAAGTTTAGATGGAAGAAAGCTGTATCTTGCTTTAGGTTAATGCTCATGTCATGTCGAGTCAAAGATTCTTACCTCCAAATACCGTATGAAGATATTGAAGATTCTTAGCTGAGCAAGCGTCTATTAAAGCATATACACCTGGTTTTAAAGCTTCATCTATGTCCCTGCAATTGTTAGAAAAAAGGGAAATTGGTTTCTCAATTACAGAATATATCTAGCATATAAAACAGATGTCATATAGGTTGATAACTCACCTTCTGATGCCAGTTTTAAGGGGACCATATCCTGAATAAACCCATATGTAGGTTGATAAAAACTTATAGCAATGCCCTGCAAATATATCTTTCTGCTGCCTTATCTGTAAAATAAGGATGAAAAAACTAGGTCAGAAAGATAATTGAATTGGCTTCTTATGTGTTTAATTGTTAAACTAGACCACCATCAAATGTTTAAGCATTTATATAGGTTAAACAAAAATTGCCAAATTCAAGACCGGTGAATTAGTTTGATACAGATGCTCGTCCAAAGAAAAGGCCAAACATAACAGCTCCCAGTTTATGTGGCGAAGATCTGATCTAATGTATCTGTTGATATCATATTTTTTTTTCTTGTTTGATTTATACTATGATATAAGCATATGCAGTTATGCAATGTATATACACTATGTCTGAAAAACATTTACATACCTCTTCATAAATTCTTCGAAGAAAACAAGCACATTTTACTCCCTCCTGTATATCCCATGAAAAATAACCTTTTTGGACCACTACATCAGCATCCACAGTCTCCAAACAATGAAGAAGAAGAGAAACAGATTCTTCAAGCACCGCAATGAACCGCTCACATGCACTTGAAATTAGAAAACACAATCAGCAAATGGCATTATATCACTTATTGCAATGGAGGAGTAAATAGAAAAATAGGAAAAGGTAAGAGAGTTCCGGAAGCGGAAAACACATTTAAGAGCAGTCTAATGTGCACCCTACCGACTGAACACTCAGGAGAAGATATTCCAATAAAAGAGAAGCACTAAAACTTATGCTACCACAACCCAAGACCTATTGACACAACTAACTGATCAGCTTTTCATTTTTCTCCAAAAAAGTTGAGCATGCCTGTTGTGATGTTTTACATATGACAAGAAAGAAATGCGATTATAAACATACCTCTTGTGATGTTTCAAAACGGTATACAATAGTCGGCAGCAAGCAGCAAAGAGGTTTATAGAAAACTGTCGGTCCACAACATGATATTCCATGTTTACAATAGAATCATGGTTTTGTTTTGCGCTACTCGATACTGGTGCTTCAGCTTCAGAGAGCCTTAACTGATGGAAATTTTGAAAAAGTGCTCCAGGGATACGTAAACACTGGCCTACATGCCAGGGTTCCATTTGAAACAGAGCATGTTTTCCAGAAATTCTGGTCAATACCTCAACTGACATAAGAACAACAGATCCCGGATCTGGATTTCTCTCAATATCATTAATTACAAATTTTCCATAAAATATTAATGGACTCTGCAAGTGCAGAATTACATTGAACAGAGCTGCAACTAAGCTTTGAATGTGTCTTTTAACCACGCTCAAACACTTGCGACCTACAAAGCAAGCAAAAGCCCCACCAAATAAGTCCAACTAATTAAAAGAGATCATGTTAAGATAATACAGTGTTACACAAGATTTTAAGATTCAAGAATACAAATGGTTGATGAATGAAGCAACAGAGGCAATATTCAGACAAAATCCTGAATATTACCGAAATGTATCATAAGATACATGAACTCTAAAATTGCCTAGATAAGCATCAAAACTTCATAACAGTCAAATGCCATAAGAAGCAATATCAATTTCTAACAGATGCAGTGAATGCTGCAAGTGAATTTATGTGAAGAGACAGGCAAATGTAATACCTGAACCATACTCAAGAATTAAATCCAAGCAATCAATGCCAGCCGCAACAGTTGAGGAAACTGTCCCACCATCAGCACTTCCAGTGTTTATTTCATAGAAACTTGCATGGCCTCCTACTCCCACTAATGCTCTCTCTATAGCCTGAATTGCTGATAACAGTTGCAACTCTGATGGATTCTTTATAAATGCTCTGAATGACATCCTTAACCTAGCTTTGAACTCATCAAGGCAATGTGCGCCATGAGAAATAAATGCCTCAGATATATCTGTACCATCATGGAGTATCTTAGTGCTTGATTCTCTCTCATGCGATTCCAAAGTGGCTCTCTTTCCCTGGAAAGATATGCATGTTCCTATGGCCCTTACATGCAATTCTACCAGCTTAGCATATGCATCTTCATTCAAGGTGGGATCCATCAACGGAAAGTGAGTGCCTAGTTCTTCCAAATACTTAACAGCACCATCTAACCATACAAAGGTAAATGGTGGCGGGATTTCACTCAAGTTTGCCAACTCCCACAACAGGAGTTGTGAAATGCCAATAATAGGAAGTACCATGCCTGAAGCCAGGGAAGTACCATCAGCACGCAAATTCAGCCTTGGAATAGCAGAGTGAGTTATTAACAGCTGCCTAAGTAAATTTGCTCTGTCAGGATGATCGCCCTTCAGCAAACCTTGCAACTTATGCTTACTTAGAGAATGAAACTCAACTAAATCGTCCTTACAAACCAGTAAATCCCTGCTATAATCCAACTTTTCAGAACTTTGAGCATCATGATATTTTCTAGGCTGTTGATTATTCTCAAGAAACAAGCGTAGGAGATCACTAAGAAAACCTAAAAACTCATTTATAAAGTTGTTTAGTTTGGAGAGAGGCTCATACTTCCGTCGTAAAAATTTTGACTTCAGCTCACCACTTTTTTGGCCTGCCTGAATCAAGGCAGATGCTAGGCCCCATATGAACCCACCAAAGCAAGAAACTGCAAAAGACATTTTATTGATATATACAGCATTATTTGGAACTCCTATTTCTACATTACCGTGGGCACCCTTAATAGGACCAAGTATGCTCTCTGCCTGTTCCTTCAAAACCTCAGCCGTAATGCACAAACTTCTCAAGGCTTCACTACCAGGTTCATTTAACATACTTTCATCACTGACAACACCAGTAGAAGTTTGTTTTTTACAAGACCGCTTGGAATTTGTGATGAAAGGGACAGCCTGACCAAATTGATATTTGCTTATTGCAAAGAAAAGATGGCATGTGTGATCCATCAATGAGAACATCTTAAGTTTTGATTCAGGCAAACAATCTTCTAATATTGTGTCTATAAATCCAATTACCGCAGATACTGACTTGAAGAGCCATGTTATAAACTCAGAACCCTCAGCAAATGATTGTTGTGAAGAAAGACCACTTTCTGTCTTTTCTTCATATGACGCCATAATTATATTCTTCAAGGTCCTTCGGCTAGCTATAAACAATAGAAAAAGCTCATAGAAACCAGATGAGGACGGTGCATCCCGACAGTCTAAAAGATCTGCAACTACAATCCTGAAAAGTAAAGAGACTCCTATCAATGGAGACTTCACAAAATTTATAAAAGCACCGGTGGTGTATAAGCAATATAAAATATGAAAAGAAATTGCTATCATATATAACTTATTAACACACACTTCTTTCAATGCAGAAAGAGGGCAGGGGGAATGTTAGCAGTCTACCATAGATGAACAATAGAAATGGAGAGCTCACCGTTCAAGGTTGAGGACATAAGTTGCTAGCTTGGAGAATGCTTTTGAACTCAAATATCCTTTCGGCATCCAACAAAGAAGATTAAGCAAACTCTGACAATCTTTAAATTTCACATTTTTTGAATGAAGGGCTTTCCCCTTCATGGAAGTTTTTGAAGGTATTCCATCAGATGAACTTGAAACTGATCTTGTAGCTGAATCATGCTTAAAATCTCTTCTCCCAGAAACAACGCCGGATGCATTGTCAAGAGCACTTAAAACTTCTGGCCAAACCGGGATTGACTTAAAACTGATATCTGTAACTGATGAATCACCAAAAAGAGATAGCACTGAATTCTCCAATGCATGACAAAATCTCGATGCTAAATTCCTGCGAACAAACTAACAAAACAGAAGGGTGAATTGAAATCATATCCGTGGAACTTTCAAGCCACTACCAATAAAGCATAATAAAAAAGTTTGTGAATAGAGCAGGTGTAAATGCACGAAGGAAACAAATGTGTAATTGAAAACAAGCACCAGAGAGAGGGAATATATATGTATTTAACAACATTGTCTTACTTTATTTTCATATAGAGTGGAATCTTTTAGAAGTCTTTGTGAAATCTGATACAGAGTAATCTTCTTCAGCTGACCATCTTCGTCAGTTTTATGCTTTTCACCCTCCAGAGGACTATTTGTCAAACATGGAAGGGAAGTCTGTATCAAAAGCATGAGAAACTTTTTGAATTTCTTTTTTAACTTCTTATCAGCAGCATAGCTGCACCAAACATCAATATTTTTGCAAATAATCCACCAAATTGCAATAGGCAATGATTTCTTGTTCACGGAACAAATACTGAAATCCCATTCATCACTTTCATGTGCTTGGAAACCTGCATTTCTTTCACAAGATGTGTCAACAGAAGAGAGTATTGATGAGTGATAATTAGCCACTAATGAAAGGTATCCCAGCATGAAATCAGTAAGTTCCACGGCCTCTTGCTCCAACGCTGAGATGTGCCTTTTCAACTTTCTGCACTTTTTACTATACATAAGCGAGTCAGCATCATCAAGCTTTTTAACCAGAATCAGCTTATCACTCTGATGCAATAAATACTGAAGTGAGCTTCTATGCCTGTTCAGATCAACTAGCCTTTGGAGAGCCATAATATGTAGCACATAAATCAATGGACAACAATCTTCAAAATTTTCCTTAATGTAAATATTTGAAATGTGGCGTATAAGATCAAGAAGGGATGGTGAAGGATTGATAATCCAAGAAAAATAGCCCTCTTTAGTCCAATCTGACTTCTCCATCAAATCCCTACCAGTATATGCTGTGAATGCGTCCCCCATTGCTGATGACAATTTCCGTGATGCACCTGGAGGTGTAAGGCTAATGACTTGCCTGTACAAACTTCGGCAAGACGTGTACAGTCGAAATAAGAAGACAAAGATCCATTGTAAGGATACTTCATGTTTCTCCTTTTCAATTCCATCCACCATAAACGGGGAAGGCCTTCCCATGAGAGAAGATAGGAACTCATTGATACCATCAGGGTCTTGTCCAGCCAAACTACTAATGCAAGGAGAAATTGTACTTACTAGCTCCTTCATACAAGGTCCAAGTAGAGTACAGTTTCCTGCTGTGACTGTCAGTGAGTCCAGCAATATTGTATAAATTTCAGATAACACTCTCCCCAATAGTTCTGCTTGAATGTGAAAATCTATGCCAGAATCTCTTACATCCAATTTTCTGTATTCATTCCCATCAGCCATTGAGCAACCAATTTTCATCCATTCCATTGATTCTGATATATCTGCAGTTAACAGCTGAATAAGTTCACTTGCCTGTCCTTCTGGTATGGATCTGATAGCAGTATGAATAGCAAGTTTAAAATCTTGCGAGCATAAAAGAGTTCCAACTGATGCTGCATTAACTTCATTAGGTAAGGATGTTGCGTAGGAAAAAATTCTGGTGCAACTTGTTTCACGTTCATAATGGTGTGATATCAAAAGCCTCACTGCTTTGCACAGCGTAAAAATAGAATTATTCACCTACATCAGTTACAAAGTCTATTAATTGGAATTGGAACCATAATAATGAAAACGAAAAATAAAGCCAATTATCTAAGTACTAGGATAAATCAATATAACCAGAATGAAAAACAAGCAACATTGTACAAAATAATTAAGAGTTATTAAGAAAACCATATGCAAGAGTGCAACACCTAGAATGCATATACATTGTAAAATATTATTCTAACCTGACGAAGAGCACTATAAAGATTAACCATCCGGCAAGCAAGATCTAGAATTGGGGAAGTCAATAAGCATTGATCAGGTGAATCCAAGAAAGAGAGACCAATGTTCATGTAAGAAAGCATTATGAGCCATAAGCTAATTAAATCATTCCCAATAACATCATATTCAATATCCAAGAAGTATCCAATAGCAAGAAATAACTCCTTAACTAAGAAAGGAAACATCTCCCTCCCCGTCTCTGTATCAATATTGAATTCAGACATGCTGACTAATTTGGCAGCGAATGAAATGACTGTATCATAAACTTTCTTCAAAAAACCAAGGCAAGCCCCTTCTGAGATGTCTTCTGTCCTTACATATAGTTTTTCATGTGAAAAACTGGCAAGTAAACTATTGATTGATTTGAGTGTGCGGTGAACATCCAACAATGAGGGGCTTGCTGCCAAATTAGGTTGAATATAGCCATTCATCTCAAGAAGGAGAGGTTCCAAAAGGTGTACAAAAAAATCAAAAAGTGACTTCCGTGCTTCTGCACTTAAATTACTAGAGATATAATTGTTATCTGGAAATGCAGCACTGCTCCGAGAGGGATCCGTCGACAAATGACCTGATAAGCCATCTTCCAAGTGCCTTGAACTTCCAATATTTCCTGTATTATCAGTACCTGAAGCTCCTTTTTGCTTTTTAACTCGGCCAACAAACAAGTGAAACAACTGTCCTACACCACTCAATTCCACGTCATTCTTCACCTTTGTGATGATTTCCAGTTTGTCAAATAAATGCCTATGGTAACTTTTAATGACCACCTTTGGATCTTTTGCTTTACCATCAACTGAACCAGCATACTTTTCCACACTGCGCAACCCCAAGAATCCATCAATGTGAGCTGGATGAAACAACCCTTGAGATAAAACTTCTTCAACCAACTTCAGCAAGTTCTTCGTCCAGTCACATTTATTGGTGTTGATCCGTCTATGCAAGACATCAACCAGAAGCAACAGTGGTTCAAGGAGTTTATCTACAAAATCATGAAACCCATTCTTTTTAGTTGGGTGGATCCTCAAAAACTTAGTAAATGGCTCAAGAACCACACATGAAAACTGAAGGGCAAATGCACCTACATTGCCACCATCAAGGCCCTTGGTATAAATTTTCTGAACAAGCTGAAGCACCACATCAATAGTTGAAACCCATAACTCTAAATTTTCATTTGACAAGCCACTTTGGGATGAGAACAACAAGGACACACAATCAAGCACTACACCATACAATTCAAACCCTTCACCGGCAAAAATTAATTCATTCGAAGAGAAAGATTGGTCACTAACTAAAGATAAAACATTCCTTGCAATATAACTTATTGCTCTTAACAAGTTCCGTGAGAAATTCAAAGACACATGCAATCTCAAAGACTCCTTCAAACAGAACTCAAAAATCCGCCAACATCTGAAATCCAAATAAGCCTCAACAGTTCCATCGACTTTAACTTTCTTTTCAGGGGAAATCAATAATGATTGAATCCAATCATTAAGAAAAACAATTAATCGTGATACATTAACGGTCTCATCATCCTCATTCACATCATTTCTTCCTTCTTTCTCTCTTGAATTAACAAAATCAAAAGCAAGTTCTACCTTTCTGCACCAATAAACAATGCTTCGTTACTCAAAGCAAATCCTAATCTCAAATTCGATTAAAAAGGAAAAATAACAATGAACAGTAATAAATAAACAGAGCAAATAATTTACTTCCATTAAGTTAGAAGGAAAGAATATACTAACTTTTGAAGGTCGACTTGCTTGTTCTGTAATAAAAGAATTAGCTGTAAATTTCTCCACGGGCGTTCTTCACTGGGATTCAGGTCCAATTCTCTCCCTGCCAAACTTTCACCTTCTTCAACTCCTTCTGGTTCCTTCTTCGAGGATTCACCACGGCGACGTTTCGCATGATGTTGTTTATCTTTGGAGCTATTTAGCTTCCTCTTCTTTTTCTTTATTGATGATTCCGCAGCTAAATCAGGCATTTTCTGAGTTGTTGACTACTGGAAATTAGCTGCACTTCTTTTCTATTTAAATTTTTGGGAGGGCTTCTTTTACATTTTGCGGGTTTTATGTAGGGTTTTGGCGTTGTGGCCTGTGGGAGGACGACGATCCATACGCTTCGTTTCGATTACATACATATACGGCAAAAATGAATTTACGAAATGGCCCTAAAATTCCATCTAAGCGCTCCAAATTGTTTTTGGGAAAAAAACAAAGTCCTAATTACTTGGAGGGCCTATTTTTATTTGCACAAAAATTACTTGCAGGGCCGGGCTGGTCTATTGGGCCTTTCAATTTTCTAAATGGGACGTCAAAGCATGAGTTAGACTCAATCCATGTCCATTTGAAGAGTCTGCGTATTCAATTGGCAGGACTAGGGGTGTAACCGTGTAAGTGATACGGTACAGACGTACAGTTCGCAAACTACTCGGTCTAGACTTGAGAAAAATTTGAGTTTGGTTCGGAAAATTCGAATCGAGTTCGAGCTCGAGCTACTCGAGTAGTTGAACAAACCTATCTTGAGTAGTTTAATACTCGACTCGTAGGCTCGTCAAGCCTAATCGAACCCCCTCTAATATTACATATATAGTTTATAGGTTTTTAATATAAGGGATAATTTTGTCTTTGTAATAAATTGTCTTAGACTCTCTACCGAGCTTAATCGAGCAGTTCGTATAGGCTCGAAGTCGAGCACGAGCCCAAGCCTTTAAAATGAAGCTCAGTCGAATTCGAGCCGAGCTTCGAGCCTCATATTTTAGAGTCGAGCCGAGCACTATTTGATTCGCCTCGATTACACCTCTAAGCAGGACTCAGGAGAAATTGAAGATCCTACAAATTCATGGATGAGGCAAGACTCGGGAGGAATTGTTTTAAGACAAGCTAACTAATCATAAACATTCAATAAGTTCATTAATTGTGACATAATTTGAAAATAAATCGAAGTTTGTTGTAAGATGATAAACGAAATAAAATAAAAGAGTAGAGGATTGAACTATAAAAAGACAAAAGGATATAGAGAATGGTAGAAATTGTAGTATTTCATTCCATTTCTTCCATATCAAAGAAATATCCTATTTACAGGCACATTATCATAAATGTTAGGAAATGAACCATCAACCATCCATAACATATTGGTAGATGAACCATGTTATTTCATTAATCACATTTATAGACATCCACATAATTCATTTATATTCATAACAAAGTTAAAATTTGATTTTTTAATCCAATGTGTGTGGATATTAACTTGGAATATTTTTTAAAGGAAAGAAATGGAAATTGGTTTAAAAGATGTGAATCTTTTTTTTATTTTTTTTAGGAAATAAAAGATGTGAACCATATGATATGAACTACTTTTTTCAAATTAATCAAACAAATTAGGATGGTCTGTCCGTGCGTGATTAATTATAGACAAGTCAACTCCTCTTATTTGTTTCACCAAAAAAAAATCCTCTTATTTGAGAGTAAACAAAAAGGTGGATTACACCTCAAAAGGCAAAAAGGGAAGTGAAAAACATGAAGTTGCTCGTGAACCTATATAATAGTACCAAGAAGTTCGGTTAAAGGAACGGGTCCAAAATTAATTGTAGAAACATGATAATAGTAGCATATAGTTGTTTTGATTTAATTATGAAGAAATTTTTTAATTCTCCACAAGTTTTTTTTTTTGGCGAATTTAGGTGTATATATTTACTTTTTTTTTTTTTACGTTGATTAACAAAATGAAAGCATAAAATTAGGAGTTATTGAAACCCCTTGGAAAATCTAATCCTCAACACCCAATTCTAAGGTATGGATACTTAGGTGGATTAGAGTAGTACTCCAAAACTAATTATAAACTCACATAGCCCATTTTGCTAAAACATCTATCAGAAAGTTTCCTTTGTGATTAGTGATCAGTCACGTATAACTATACATACAGTCTAACTCTCTAATTTTTAATTAGCTTCTTAATATCATTGATAAGCATCAAGGATGAGTGATAGCATATACATTTGACACCAACTATATGACCACTTTGGCATCAAATTATACTCTTCACATCATATGTAAGTGAGAGAGAATACTAGACCAACAGTTTAGTACTATAAAGTGATTTGAAATGGGATTTAATAAGTCAATGATTATGATATGAGTCATCATTGTTCATAACTTATTGCTTGTTTGGTCCGTACATTGATTTACATATGCTCCTTTCCGAATCTTATTCTAAAATTAAATTAATGAAGCATGACATAATTATTATATTTGTTGAGACTATCGTCTATCCACATCAACCATATATAGAACATAATTAACACTTGGAATATTTTGAAGAATCCCACAACTCAACCTAAACCTACCTTTGATTTCATTTTCCATTTCTTTCTTCTCTGCATTATTCGGTTTGATACCATTATTACTTTATTAGCACAATTCTGTCTCTTCAAAGTTCAAATTGCAATTTGCAATTTGCAACGCTTAAAATGAACAAAAGCCTCTGACCAAAAAAAAAAAAAGAGAACAAAAGCCAAAACAGAAATAAACAAAAATAAAAAATAAGCCCACTCCGAATCGCTCGTCAGGCTCCTTAGGATCTGGTGACCGTACACGTGGACAAAAGAAACAAACTTTTTTTCTGTAAATATCCCTTTCCTTTCGAAAACAAAAATTCAGGCTCAAGTCCCGATGCTCACAGTTCAATCATGCAAAGACGTTTGCCTTTGAAGAGTGCCTCCCCCAACCCCAGCCCTGGCCCACTACTGTCACCCTCACCCCCGTCACAGTCCAATCAAAAACCATCCACGTGGACCCACTCTCTGGACTGCTCCGTACATTTCCATGATCCCCACCCGCAACCCAACCTACCAAAAACCGTGAAGGGAACCGGGTGGATGATGCACCACGCATGTCCTCCCTTTGTTTTCCATAATCCCAGCTGCCGGTCACTTTCTCCTAATCATGCGAACGAGGTTTACCGGATGAGCCGGTTCAGTTCTTGGACCCCACTTGGATACATTTTTTAGCCATCGACATCATTCATCACAAGTGTGATATATTTCCCTTCCCTTTTTTAATTGCAGGTGTATTTTTCCTTTCATCACTCTCCCAACTGAGCTTATTCTGTTCCATCCCTTCCTTCTTTCTTTCTTTCTTGGATCCTTCAAAGACTGAAAGTTTGCTCTGAGCCACTTTTATCAACAGGTTAGCTTTCTTTTTTCTCCGTCATCGTTCGTTTGTATGCGATTAACGACGAAATTCTTGAAACAATCTGGTTCATGCAAAAGCTATTTTCTGTTTTCTGATCTTCAACTCTCTTGATCGTTTTTAATGTTTGGCTTTGGTTGAATCGTAAATGTGTGTGTCTGATGTGAATCTTGAGCTATTTCTTATCGTCTTGAATTGATGTTCGCGAAATAATAACTGTTTGTGTTAGGAACAAAGCAAAATATAGAATTGAAGTGGCCTCATCGATGTTTGTTTTAATCCTGAATTTTGTGGCCTCGTCTTTTTTGATCAGTTCTTGTGAAGGTTTAGTTAATGAGCTGCTTCCTCTAGCTTTTGTATAGTAATCTAACATGGTTTGAATCATGTTTATCTGAATTGCAGCAATATTTTAGAATGTTTTAAATCGTAATTAGATTATGGAGATTTCTTTTTAACAAATTTTAGAATATCCAGAAATGTCGAGGCCGAATCATGTGGATGTGAATCAAAGTGGACATACGAAAAGTGAGGATTCACTCTTCACGTTGGTTGAAAATGAAGAATGTGATTTTTCAAAGTTGTTAGAGAAGCCGCCAAGGCTTCTGCTGAATATTGAGAGGCAGAGGTCACTCGATGAAAGGTCCCTCGTTAATGAGTTATCTATTGGGATGTCTCCTCGCCTTTGTGCTAGAACTACTGATCTTCATATTAGTTCTTCCCGTGTATTCGAGCCGCTGGATATGATCTCTTCGCCGGTGGGTAGAAGGTCAGGTTTCAACACACCAAGGTCACAAACTGGTTTTGAGGCACATCCAATGGTTGCTGAAGCTTGGGAAGCCTTGAGAAGTTCATTGGTTTATTTCCGTGGTCAACCAGTAGGGACTATTGCAGCGTTGGATAATTCTGAAGAGAAACTAAACTACGATCAGGTGAAGATCTTATTTCATTTTCCTTTTAACTCTGTCATAGGCAAGAGAAAATATCAGTTCATTTAGTAATATACCCCATATAATGTTCTGTCATGAGGCTTATGTCATTGAATTGGCAATGATGACATGAAATCAGTCTATTTGCTTAATTTATTGTCTAAATCTTCATTTTCTGAGGTTCTTTGGTTCTTTTATGAGCAAGGATTCTAATGACTAGTACCTGATTCTAATGAAAAGATATTCCATATTTTTCAGCACTAGACTGTATGATTGATTTCTTCTAGTTAGAGTAAAATACAGTGCTTGCAGACTTCTGGATAGTGCAAGTTGTATAACTGTTTTACCTTTTTCTTATTGATGATCATAATATTTTAATATATTATTGCTGTCCTGGATCTAATAAGTGCATTCATCGAGTGTATTTTTTGTTCTTCACTCCATTTATAGTTGTGTTACATCCATTTTTTGTTTTCCTTTTTAGACCTATTTCTGTGATGGCTTTATCCATTTGTTCTTTTTTATGTTCTCACTTGTAATGAGTTTGCAAATGCGTTTGCTTGTTTTTTTTTTCTGCAAAGGTCTTTCTGAGAGACTTTGTTCCTAGTGGATTGGCTTTCTTGATGAATGGGGAACCAGAAATAGTAAAGAACTTCATTTTGAAGACCCTTCGCCTTCAATCATGGGAGAAAAAGATTGATAGATTTCATTTAGGAGAAGGAGTAATGCCAGCTAGTTTCAAAGTGCTCCATGACCCAGTTAGGAACAATGAGACTTTAATGGCAGATTTTGGTGAGAGTGCAATAGGAAGGGTTGCTCCTGTTGATTCTGGGTTTTGGTGGATTATTTTGCTACGAGCATACACAAAGTCTACCGGAGACATCTCGTTGGCTGAAATGCCTGAATGTCAGAAGGGTATGCGCCTAATTCTGAGTTTATGTCTCTCAGAGGGGTTTGACACTTTTCCAACGCTTCTTTGCGCTGATGGATGCTGCATGATTGATCGGAGAATGGTGAGTTTTTGCAATATTCAACTATTCATTCCGTTACATATAATAATAGTGTCAATCAGAGTTTTCCTACCTGAAACTTGCACAGGATCAGATACAGATTCCTGCTGAGCTTAGCTTAATGAGCTCTGTCTAATAACTTATCAAGTAGAACTTAGTCTTCCAATCTAATTTGCAGTGGTGGCAGATTTTTTTGGTAAAATTTGTATCTTATGTTTATTGTAGCAATGAAACTAATGAAGGTAGATAGATGAGGGAGTTTGTCCACCCCATAAAGCACGTCTATTTAAGATATTAAATCCCCTGTGAAAACAATGCCAAGTAAGATTACAGAAGCTAAATTCTGTAGGGGACAAAATGACAGTAAATTGTTACTATTATCGTACTTGCTTATCAGCAATACTAGGTGCATATTCACTTAAACTTTACTACATAACTATGCTTGTTTGGTTGTTGATGTCTTTTGAAACAGAACAGAATCCTTTATTTGCTTGAGAAAGATTTTTGAAACTTCAAAAGTATAATATCATTTGTTTGTCACTCCTTTTCCAATCTTCTTGCATCAAGATAATAGGCACTAGAAGTAACTTGGTTAAGATTAGTGGCAATGGTCTCTGAAGGTCTGAGTAGTGATGTCTTGAAGATAAGGTTTCAAAAGCTTTCAAGCAGAGATGTCTCAGAGCTATACTTCACTTTTATTTACTATAGGGGCCACAAGAAAAATTCGTTATTGAACTTGAGATGATTACGAGATCCAGAGTGACAGTAGTGCATAGGAGTGGCCACTGGTTGAGACCAACAACATGCTGGTATTATGGATTTTGGTCTTTTGGTGCATGGTAGTGCTGACTTTTTCTAGACAAAGTACATCACCTTATTGTTTGTTTCACAACTCTGAAATGTTCATATTTTACCTTTTAATGTTGCTTGGCTGAGCTTTATACTTGTTATCATGTCTACAGGGTGTGTATGGCTATCCCATCGAAATCCAAGCTCTTTTCTTTATGGCTTTAAGATGTGCTTTGCTTCTACTCAAGCATGATGATGAAGGAAAGGAGTTCATTGAACGGATTGTCAAACGCCTTCATGCCTTAAGCTATCACATTAGAAGCTACTTTTGGCTAGACTTGAAGAACCTCAATGACATATACCGTTTTAAGACAGAAGAGTACTCCCACACTGCAGTAAACAAGTTTAATGTAATGCCTGACTCTCTTCCAGAATGGATTTTTGATTTTATGCCAGTTCGTGGTGGCTACTTTATTGGTAATGTCAGCCCTGCGAGAATGGATTTCCGTTGGTTCTGCTTGGGCAATTGCATTGCAATTCTATCATCATTGGCCACTCCTGAACAATCCACTGCAATTATGGATCTTATAGAGTCACGGTGGGAAGAGTTGGTTGGAGAAATGCCATTAAAGGTTTGCTATCCGGCCATAGAAAATCATGAATGGCGGATTATAACAGGATGTGACCCCAAAAACACTAGATGGAGTTACCACAATGGTGGATCATGGCCAGGTATGTATTGGATCAGCTGCCACTGTGCAGTTTCTTCAGTTTTTATTTAGAAAATTTGTTTCTTTGAAAATAAGTTGCTAGGATTTGAGTTAGCATTTCTAGTTTCTAGTCATCTTTGGCAACTTTACCATGCCTTTGCTAGTAATCTTCATGTTATCCTATGACATTCTTGAAATTCACAAGATAGACATAGGCAAGTTCAATTTTCAAGCTTTATTTGGCATGATCTGTTCCTTTCGAAATTCATTCTGGTTTCTACATTGTTGTCCAGTGCTTTTATGGCTGCTGGTAGCTGCATGTGTGAAGACTGGACGCCCCCAAATTGCAAGACGCGCCATTGAAATAGCTGAAAGCAGGTTGCTGAAGGACAACTGGCCTGAATATTATGATGGAAAGCTTGGTCGATATATTGGTAAGCAATCGCGTAAATGCCAAACCTGGTCCATTGCTGGTTATTTGGTGGCAAAGATGATGTTGGAAGATCCATCTCATTTGGGTATGGTAGCACTCGAGGAAGACAGACAAATGAAGCCTCTCTTGAGAAGATCAAATTCATGGACCTTATAACTTCAGATTCATCACCTTCTTCACTATCCAATCACCTTCCTGTTCTATTTCTTCTTTTTCAAAACAAATCAATTTAGAACAGGAAGAATCTGACCACTGTCCAAAAAAAAAAAAGACGAAATCAATTTCATTCTATTTCCACCTTTTCCCTCCTACTTGGATAGGGGTCATGTCAAAAGCTAGAAAATAGAGCAGGGAGCTCCTGGCTAATGAAGTTGATTAGTCAAACAAACATCTTAATAAGTACTAGTAGTTCTATTTTTTATCATTGTAGAATGTATCATTTCTGTTAAATTTTCCTTCAATTTTTTTTGGGTTTGTTTTGTTATTTTCATCAGAATTCACTTCAGAGTTCAGACATTGAAGAGGTCAAAATAGGAAAAAAAAAAGAAGAAGATCAAAGTCCCAATTGTAATTTTTTTTTTTTCATAGAACTCAACTTTCATTCAGACAGCTTTTAAATGACGGAAGTTGGAAGTGTTTTGGTAACGGAGTTTGAAATTATGAACAAAAGAGTGGACGTGTCGTGTGGGGACTGGGAGGGTAAGCGACTCTCTTGTCTTGATTGTTGACTCGTGAGATATGAAACAGGAACTCTTTAACTCCTTCAAAGATACGGAGATTTTGACTTCTGCTTTTGAATTGTCAATGTCCTTAACCAATAACCATATTGATATTTGCCTATTTTTTGTCACCTTCGTGTCAAATTTTCCATTAATTTAATATAATAGATGCAATTTCTTTTTTTCGTTCAATTATTAGCAAGCAAGAAAATTACTTTTGTTTTTTTTTTCGTATGAAAAGCAATATGATTTATATAATTGATTAAGCTGATATTCTTAAAGATTATATATTAATATCCAATTTTTTTTACAAATATCCAATAGTTTATTGCATTTAGGCCAAAAAAGAAGATTTACATTGGACTAGATTAATTAGATTATATAAGATTTTTTTCTTAAAAAAGGAATTAGGATAATTCCTGTTATAATTACTAGTATGTTAAGGTAGGCAACTCAAAAGGCAAGTGTAGTTGATTATTGGTCGCCCAACATAATCTAATTCAGATCCGGATTTCTCGCCCGGTACCCGATAATGCCCACCCGATTTACTTATATTTTCCCAAACCAAATCAAGAAGGAAAGACACAAATATAGGGATTTCCATTCCGAAGAAGGGATTTCTATTTTCTAAAATAAATCAACGGGGAACTTGCCCAAAAAAAAAAAAATCAAATCCGAAATATATATACTTTGATACTTCCATTAACAAATTAACAACCAAAAAATCCCACTTTCTCCAAATCCCAAAATTTTCCCTCACTTTCTCTCTCTTTCTCGGTAGAAAAAATGAGGGCACAGAAGAAGCCGATCCATGCGGTGACGATGTGGGTGAGACGACAGCCGCCGAAGGTGAAGGCTTTTTTGGCGGTCGTATCGGGGATGGCAGCTCTTGTTCTTCTCCGATTCATCGTACACGACCACGACAACCTCTTCGTCGCCGCCGAGGCTGTCCACTCCATTGGAATCTCTGTCCTAATCTATAAGCTCACAAAGGAGAAGACTTGTGCTGGTAATTGGCAAAAAACCTAAAAAAGCTCCAAACTTTTTCCCTATTGATAAGAAATTCTAGATTTTATTTTTTAACTTTTTGTTGCAATTGTCCTTGTTTGATTGGTTACTTAAATTTAATGCATGATGATAAAAGGGCTATTTTCCCTAATTGTAATAACTCAATAAGGGGATAGCTTGGTAATTGTTGAAGTTGCAAATTCTTAAAGAATTTTGTTTGAAAAAAGTTTTCGGATCGGTGATTAATTGTTGCTTTATAGCCGTTGTAGGGTTGAAATTTTTAGCTTTTTTTTTTGGTGTGTTTCAATGTAAGGTCTTAGTGTTTTGCTTTTCTGACTTAAATTCAATACCTGATGTATAAAATTTACTGCTTTGTCCTAATTCTGCTCACCTATCATTAGGTTTAAGAATTGTGAATTGTGATGCTATTGACGAAGTTGAAATTTCTTGATATATGTTGCTCCTCTGGCAGTTTTTTCTTTGAGTGGATTGAATTATTTTTATTTTATTGGGGGTTCTTAAATCGAATTCTGATGCCTGTGCAATAAAGGTTCTTCTTTTTTTTGGGCATTAATGATCTTACTGATGGTATCTTGTCAATTCATGGTGAAGGATATCTCTTGATGCAAAGAGAAGCCCTTTCTTTTCTTCACTAGTTTGATTGTTCGGTCTGTACTGTTTTCATGCTATCCTGATTCTTCTATTGCACAACAATCTATGCTATTTTTACAATATTTCTCTAAAGATATGTATGACAAAACCTTTGATTGTTAAAATAAAGGTGATTTTTGGAAAGGTTAAGTGTATTTTATATTTTAACTGAATTTTGAAAAAAAAAATTGTATTGTTGCAGGGCTATCACTCAAATCTCAAGAACTAACAGCTATGTTTTTAGCTGTTAGGTTGTACTGTAGCTTTGTCATGGAATATGATATACATACGCTACTTGATTTAGCCACATTGGCTACAACGTTGTGGGTTATTTATATGATACGTTTCAAACTAAAGTCCAGCTACATGGAAGACAAGGACAACTTTGCTATATATTATGTTGTAAGTTTCATGTTAGCTTTTTCTTTACTTGCATATCTGAATAGAGCCATCTCCTACATTGTGTTGGTTTAGAAGTGAATCCTGTTGGCTTTGTCACCTGTGTTTTATATTCTCAACATCAAGAGATTGCCACTTTTTGTAGTAAAACTTATCCTCCCTTTAGTCTAAAGCAACTTGCTAATTGGTTTCTTCATTCAATGTTGGTTCTTTCCAGGATTTAATTGTTGAATTGTTGTTTCTTACACTTGCTTCAGCCTTTGCAAACTAGAAAATAATCTTCTTACATTGCAACGTGTTTCTTAAATAAGACATCTACTTTTTTTTGGAGGTGTTTTCCCGCTTAAATTATCATGCAGTGCTCTTTATCAACACTGGTCTTTTAACTGTCATGTGAGTTTTGGTTTGTCTTCAATTGTTCGCAGTTCTGTATGTTTCACATAATGCTGTGAAAATCACCTTGTACTTTGTTCTTCTCATTTTGATTCAAAGATGCTTGCAACTAAATGATCCAAAGTAATTGAAGATGTTAACTAATTTTTCTCTGTTATGCATATACACCTATTAACTGTGATGCCTTCTTTCTTTCTCAAATGATTTGTTTTCCTATACACTTCCGGAAACTGAATGTATTTTGGATTCGGATGCAGGTTGTACCTTGTGCAATACTAGCTCTGTGTATTCACCCGTCAACTTCTCATAATCTATTGAATAGGATTTTCTGGGCATTCTGTGTCTACCTGGAAGCTGTTTCAGTTTTACCTCAGTTGCGAGTGATGCAGAATACTAAGGTGCAAAAATTACTTAAATGGTACACATGCATTTAGAAGTTTTATAGATTTCCCTCTGTAACCCATCTTCTTTTCGTGCTGTCAGATTGTTGAGCCTTTCACAGCTCATTATGTATTTGCGTTGGGTGTTGCAAGGTTCCTCAGCTGCGCTCACTGGGTTCTCCAGGTTTGATCTTGTATATGAAGTTGTATTCATGTGATTGTTTTGGGTGAATTTTTTATTAATGTTTAGCAATTTTGAAATTTAGTCCCGTTTTGAGCCTTAAGTTGATGCTATAGTCTGTTTATTGCAATTTATCTACTTTGGAAATAGTATATCATGAACCAACATGATGGACTTGAAGGTTGAAATCAATCCTCATTTTGTAAGATGCATTTGGTTGTTCCATGTAGATTTTATTTTAGTAAGCAATATTCTGCATTAATATAATTTTAGTTCTACTGAGGCCAACCTTTGTGTGATGCTGGTTGCCGGTTGGAGCAGTATTGTGAATTATTACAAGGATGATCATGTTAAGATATTAATTCATTCTTTACTGCGTCCAACAGGTTTTAGACAGTCGGGGACACTTGCTGGTAGCACTGGGTTACGGATTGTGGCCTTCTATGGTTCTGATTTCGGAAATTGTCCAAACTTTCATCTTGGCGGACTTCTGTTACTATTATATTAAGAGGTTGGTTACCCTTGATAATTTGTGCTATGCAAAATATGCCTTGATATTCAGGTCAAACTAAACTTCAGTAGTATTACTTATAATATGTATATAATCTTACATAATCGTTTATTCTTTGCAGTGTCTTTGGAGGGCAGCTTGTACTCCGTCTTCCCTCTGGAGTGGTATAAGTGAGTGAAGATGGTGTTTTGCTATGGTCGATGAGCTTGCTGCCATCAAGATTATAACATGGTTACAAATGTGACTAGGTTCCTTGTTTAAGTTCTGGTTTTTGCTCTCGACACGTTTGTCTTTACTGGAAATCAGTGGATTGTTTGTAAATTTCGGGATGCAGAAACTTTGGGTGGATATTTATATTAAAACATTTCATAGATGGATTAACTGCTGGTGTCAAATTCTAATCTTATGCTCTTTTTATATGAAGTTAATTGCTGTAGGCATTTATGACATCAGATGATTTCCTTTGCCTCTCATTATCAGCACATAATTTAGAATGAAGTAATCATCAATATGTGTTTGAAGATTGAAATGGCAGAATAAGAATGAAGATTGAAATGGCAGAATAAGAAAGGAAAAAAAAGGATATAATCATATTATAGATTGAGGTTTCTCCTTTGCTTATGACAATGATTAACTTTTCAGTATGAATTTTTTGATAGAAGGTAAAGCATCCAGCTGCTGCTCTGAGATTTATGACCAGACATTATTGTTATACTGTCAGATTCCTTGCAAGAATTCCCTCGAAGGTAACACCCGGTCCGAAAGCTAAAATCAAGCCCCATTCATGATCTTCATGGCTCTGTGTCGTCGCCTTCTTCTTCTTGAAGCTTTCTTCTATCATGTACTCCAGCACATACACAATCGTGTTACTGCTAGCATTTCCATAATCCATCAGAGCTCTTCTACTGGCATTTAGTTTCTCCGGCGACAATTCTAGTCGTTTTTCCATCCGGTTCAATATCGCCGGCCCACCAGGATGAACCGCCCAAAACATCTTGTTATAGTCCTTATCAGTCAACCCAGCAATTCCCATTAACTTTTCACAGAAACCTTGGACATTGTCTTCAATTATCTGAGGAAGTTCCCTTGCTAGCTTGAAACTAATCCCTTCTTCCGTAAGCTTCCCATCGATTGTCTTTTCAGTATTGGGCAAGAAGTTTTGGAGCGCCGTGTGAAGCTCGAAAAGAGGCTTCTCAATGCTCAAAACTGGGTCCGACCCGACAATCATGGCTCCAGCACCATCTCCAAACAAAGCCACACCGACCAAATCATAGGGTCTATCGGCACTCGGCGGTTTGAACCCAATTATGGTTGTTTCAGAAGTAGCTAGTAAAACCCGGCTCCCTGGATTGTTCTCAGCAATGTCTTTGGCTACTCGAAGCCCAGCGACGCCGCCCGAGCAGCCCATGAAATAGAGCATGACCCGTCGAGTCTCAGGGCTAAGCCCAAGTCCTTTTGCCAGGTAAAGGTCACCACCAGGCAGCCGAGCTTCGCTGGAGGAGACATAGACTAAGTGGGTTATGTCTGAAACGGGTCTGCCCCATTTTTGGATGCAGGTTTTTGAGGCTTCAATTGCCATCTCTGTCACAGCATCGTTGCAGATATCTAACCGTTGCTTTACGGTTGGGAGGCCTTCGATGGCAAGCTCTGGGTACTTCTTCAGGATTTCGTCTGACATCACCACATACCTTGTTTTAACAGTAGTTGTTTTACCTGTCAAGCGCCAAAATGCAAGAAAATGAGTCAATAATTCCGTTATTTCAGTTAATAAGCATGAACATTAACATTACTAATTAATTTAAGAGAGGAAAAGATGATAGAGTGTTACAGAGTCGAGTAAGCTTCTCCTTGAGTTCAGGGTCATCGCAGTTGGTGTTCTTAAAATACCCATCAACCAGAAACTCTTGCATTACTAGCTGGTGTGGGAAGGCCTTGCCTAGAGCCAGAATTGTAGCTTTGCCGGGAGTCACCATTTTTGAGGATTCTTGTGCTTCTTCTCCTCTTCCCATTATTGTTCTTTCCCTTTCCCTTGTAATTGAGACAATGGTGAATTTGAAGGCAGGGGAGGTTAAATGAGCATTGGTGGAACTGCTTCTTTATATAGAGTGGCCTAAATTATTAGAATATATGGTTAAAAACAGAAATAGGAAGTGTGCAAATTATTGTTTTATGGAGCAAGGAATTCGTTGAGCAGCAAGATCTTCATGCAGCCTTATTTATAATCTTCGGTAGGGGTTTGGTATGAGGATTGGATCTGCATTTTACTGTATTGATAGCATGGTGGGATATAAATATCATGTAAATTGTAAAAAGTGTACCCCAAAATCTTTTGGTGGAGTTTTGATGAATGATGATTATGAAAAATAACATACGCGTGAACTGATGTGCTACTGTTTAAGTAAACACTATCACTCTGTTAGTTGATCTATCAATTCTTCCACCCAAGATAATTCATAAGAAATACATTTCTTGATAAACTACACATCCCATTCAAGCTACAGCTAAAACAAATAACTTAAATTTCATCTTCTAGAGATGCAGCAAAAGAAGAGAGAAAGGCATGAAGCATGACTTGGCAGCTATGAATCAAAACATTCAGATGCATGAGTTGCTAGAAGTAGGTGAAATTCAAGGAAAGGGCGAAAGGCCAAAGCCATTAAGCCACTGTAAACTGAACTATATAACACTTTAAAACAAGTCTATTCAAACTATGAATTTGTTGACTTTTTTTTCCATAACAATGCTTATCTCTGGTTTTGGCATCTCATAGAACTAAGAATTACAAGTTTTATTGTGGCGTATATTTCCAAATGCAATGAAAAAGGTGGGAATGAGACAAAATTAAAGATCAGTCAGGCACTTTCCACTTATGAAATCGATGACTTGAGTGACTGCTTGATCAAGAGCAGCAGTCACTGAAGCCAAATTTTGCAGGAATTCCTCTGCAGTTGGTTTCTCCCCATCTACTATATCTGTCACTGCTTTAACAAATATTGCAGGGACTTTCAAAAGATCAGATACATAAGCAACAGCTGCTCCCTGAAACAAAATAACAGAAAAATGAATTGTAAACTCTAAAGCACAAACATTATATGTATCAAGCAGTAATGCACAGTTTGCATTCCGTAACTAAAAGATGGGATATGTTGGTCATACCTCCATGTCTTTGACTGTAGCATCATTAGCTGTTATTGATGCTTCATCATGAGGGGACATATCCAAAGAGTCGCCAGTGGACAATTTGCCAGTCTGAAACATAGAGAAAGATATAATGAAAATTGACAATTTGGATGACTTCATTAAAAAAAGAAAAGAAAACAGAAAAAAGGGGAGAGGCGTGGAGGGGGGCGGCAGGATTAGTGATTAGTGTGGAGTGGCCAGTGGTCCACAAGAAATAACAAACTGAGAGATCAAATGCTGCTTATATGATTCCATTAAGCAGTTAAGTTGACTAATTATGCAACCTATGTATTGTACAAGACTACTTGTGCAAGATAAATGCAGTTGCAACATATTACATATCCTCAACCAGCACAGAAGTTATCTATGAAAGAAAAACTGCAGCATTAACTCTTAACAAGCCGAGAAGCAAATTCTAAGGGACAATGAAATGAAAAATGAAAATTTGAAGTTCAACATAATTGAAAAATACAGAAGTTCAAAGCACATTCAACATCTTAATCACCTGTCAGACAAGAGGAAAACAGAAGCCAATTTAGTTACCTTTAGATTAAGTTCTTTCAAGAGATTGGGTGTTGAGACGGCCTGCCGCGAACCAACTCCATACAGATCAAAAACCTATAGAAGGTAAGAGATAAAATCAAAGATTGTTATGAAAATTTGACCAAGGATATAGGACACAAGGCCAAGAACAAATTTGCTTAGCATAACAAAAATAGGTTCACAGTTCATGATGAACATTTAAGAGTGTTTACAGAATAGAGGTTTTCTAATAAGAGTAATGTGCCCCAAAAAGAAACAGAAATTTAGAAAACAAAACTATAGGTTCATAGTATAAAGTTGATGAGCACCTTAAGATTCTCTAGTGTTTAAATGAATTTGTTTATTGTGTAAAAGTGAGGTCAAAGTGAAGTAGTTTTAAATTTTACATACAACATATCAAAAGTAATCAACTAAAAGAAGGGCCCCAAAAATAACAAATCAGTGATTGGCTTGCTTGTAACCCTGTCAAAAATCCATTTTACAAGAATGACAAAACGAAGTAAAAGTTGAAACAAGATAGCAACAGGACATGAAAAGCAAAAGAATTGAAGACTAAGGACCAGTACCACTTACTGGGATTGGAATTCTTCTATCATGGAATGCAACGTGAGATGCTAGAAAAACATCACCAATGCCTGCTCCCTTTGCCTGGAAGAATCCAAGAATTAATATACAAAGTAAAAAATCTCAACTTGTAGTGTAGCTTATTTCACAGTGCCTAAGCTGGAGGTTTTTAAAAGGTAAAAACAGTCTTCTAAAGACCAGTAAGCATTCAGATCAGTAATTTGGAGGTGGATTATTATCACGAACATCAAATTGAGAAGTAAAGACTTAGCGCAGGGAATGGTATCATTAGTTACGCCTATCTAGTGGTTGGAGCTACCTTAAAGCCACCAGAAGTGCCTGCATTGATGATCAGGTCTGGTTGCAATGCCTGGATAGCTGCATAGGTCACAAGAGAGGCAGAAATTGTGCCAACACTATCAACACCTGCAAAGAGACAATAGGATAACTTAATAAAAGGTCATAAAGAATATAAGAACTATCAGTTCCTTGACATTTCCATTACCCATGTCAGCTTTAACATGCCTTATGCATTTGACCCAAGTGCTTACCAGTAAGTTAAGCATTTTCATGTAACTTATGCTAGAAACTTTTGGAATTGGATGAGAAATACTACCTGAATAGAAGTTAAAATGTATCCAAGCCAATGAAGCAGATTTGAAGTATAACAATAACAATATAACATTGCAACATTTGACCTATATTATTCTTTTATTCCATGCTTTCAGTAAGGTCAGAACCAGAACTCCTAAGTTTAGTCTAAGTTGCAGCTAACTGGAAATTGCAAGACAATTTTAGAAGGAGATCTGAGTAAGAAAATTAATTGCAAAACCAAAGTCCTTACCCAAAGCTGAATCTTTTCCTGGCCAAACTAGATTGAGTGTGAGGTCTTTATATGTACCATGATAATGGACCCAAGGAACCCCTTTTGGAAAGCTGCACCATAGCACATAGAGATGACATAAAAACCCAAACAAGCAAAGTAAACAGTAATGCCCACCCTAGGAACGGGCATAAAAGAAATCAAGAACTGTAATATTTTGCTCTTTCCGAATACTGAAAACAATCAAGATTGTGAAAAGAAGCAAATCTGACATGCAAAAAAGAAAATACTTTTGCAAGCATTTCAAAGTTGAAAACGTCAAATACATGGAAAGCAAACAAATTTGTTAGTAAAAATCCTACAACCACTCTATGTTCACTGAAATATTAAAGATAACAAAAAAAACCCAATATCAACCTCGTTAAGGCTTAAACCCTCCAAAAAGAAACTGACTCTAAACAAATCATTAAAACTAATAGCAGAAAGATAGAAAAAGGAACTCACGGAGAGTGAGGGTTCTCAGTCAGCTGGAACTTATTCACCACTGGCAAAGCTTCCGTTTGCATAGCTGCAACAATCAAACTCCCCCAAATAAACAAACCCATAAAAGATTACATTTAAACAAGAAGAAAAAGAAAAAAGATAAAGAATGGGTTTTCACCGATGACAATAAGGATGGACGAAATAGGGTGCTTTTCAACTTGAGCAACCATGGCTTCTTCTGCAGCATCTGATCCCTCGCCATGAGGAGCCATAACTGTTCCCTGTATTGCTTTCCCCTCTCTTTTATCTAACTTTCTTTTCCAACTTTAAGACTTTCTCTTTCACTGAAGAAATCTAATGCCAAGACCCAGGAGGCTGAAAAAAGAATAGTAAAAGAAGACGATTGGCAATTACTTGACATTTTTCTTTTGCTGTATGATTATATATAGTGAAAATATGGGGAAAGCGAAAAAAAAATTATTTTATTTGTCAAAGAGGAAAAAAAACATGGTATTTTGATTTTGTGGATGCTACGGTTGAAAATTTGTCAGCCGTTGATGGGTCAACGATGTTTTCTTGATCGGGTGGCTATGGCAAGTGCGTGTTTATGTTCTATTATTGTAAGTATGATATTGATTAAACAACAATTGATCAATGGCTTCGACAAAACTTTTTTTCTTTTTTCTTTCTTTTTTTCAGATCAAAGTCATATATCCATCTATCTAATCTATTAATTTCGATATGGAGGAGGCATGTGCGTGGTTGTTTTTTTTTAAGATACCGTGATATTCAGGGCTTAACCTTGACTAATCCGGATCCGATCCGCGTCGCACATCTAGTTAAGCCGCTTACCACTTGATCCAACCCCTTGTCGATCTTTAATCTATTTTATTTTACACTTCTTGACTCATTTTCATTTTGACTTCAATCAACATTCTTTGCTATAAAAACAAAAGGAATAGGCAAATATAATGAGAGAAAATATAAATGTTCAATAAATGGGATTTTTTTTGGCACAACAATAAATGGGAGTTTATTTTGTCAAATTTCTATTGGTGATTTAAAAAAAATCCTAAAGTAGTCAATTGCTTTACTTATGAGTTTTCTTTTCCATATTGTGATTGAATTTGGCTAGTTACAATGTACAAACATGAATAACTAACATGCATGTGAGTTTGAGTGTCATTTTTTTTTGGGGGGTGTTTTCTTTCATGGATTAAAAAGAATGAAATGGGATAATGCCCAATAAGAAAAATGAAATGGGATTTTCTTTAATCAAAAAATGGGAATTTAATCTTCAACGGATAACAACCACTTATGCCAATATATGTTCTCTCTCTCATAATTGCATATTGTATGTTTAAATGTAGAAAAAAAATATTCACCATGTAAAGCACAGGATGTCTAAAGAAACTAATAAATTCCTCATATGATAATAATGTCAATAGCTTTACCATAAACTTTAACTAAACCAAGAAGTCATATATGACACACTCTTCTTTTTTTGTTAATTGGCATGAGATTTGATTTGATATTTGCCAGAAAGTGGACAAACATCTTTAGAAAGATAATAATGGGAAGTTTTGATTTTTCTTCATTATGGATGTTGGTAATAGTTTTCTAACTCAAAATCTTCACTTCATCTTTTATCTTGATTTTGAAAAAGATAAGAATACAATGATTAATGTGTATGCCACGCGTTTAAGGCAAGCACATGGTCCCTCTGCAAGCAATCAATCTGTTTCTGGTTTTGATTAGTTAAATCCAACAATCTAGGCCCTCCAAAATTCCGCATGTGGGCATAATTCTGGTAACTTTGTGCTTATATTAGCTGCCTCATCTTGTTCTTTTGTCCTTTCAATTAAATGTCAAAAGATGGTCCAAGTTAAAGGACACTTGGTTGAAAGAGAGATCATAGTAGTTCATTAACTACAGTCTACAGATTGATTATTGTACCATTCTTTTTTTTGAAGAAAAGGGTTATGAAATTTCATTTTGAATATTGAAAATCTTGAAAATGGTACTTTTAATCTTGTGAGATGTGATCTACAGCTTGTCTTTGGCAGTTTGCTGGTAAATGTTTTAGTTTTGGAAGAGATAGTCTGCAACTTGGAACAAAGGCAGATGCAGAAACAATGTACAACATATCTTTGTGGGAAAGGAGTACCAAAACTTGATTCATTTATGATGATCAGCTGGAACATTTTGTCAGATTTATGAACTAATATACAGTTGAGTAATGCAATGGACACCAGAAAAAAAAATCACACCTTACAATGAATTCTGGCCTTGTCTCTGCCTGACATTAGGACTCTGCATGAATTTATGGCAAAACAAAACATGTACATATTCAACACTTTTGACACTAAAATTGCATCAAAATGGCTCAAAATTTGGATTTAAGAAGCAAAAGATGTGCAGAGATTTGTTTGTCAAAGCCAAATAGCCTGTGTCTTGAAAATCAGATAGACCAAAAGAAGGAAAAGAGGGTGAGCAGGTTTCTGATTGGTGCTATAATTTGGTAGCCTGGGGAAAGTGTCTGGAAGTGGCATTTGACAATTCTCCCCATTGAAATATATTCTTCGAGGCAGCGCCCATCCACTTGCTAATGTGAAGGAATGTAAATCTTTCTTCAGTAAAATCTCTGTGGATACTGAACCTATTTCATACTCATCAGAATTCAGTAGCTCATCATTATAATACTCAATTCCCCAAAATAGAGCAACACCATCTGCATGCAACATAACATTTCCCTTCAGAATGAGTTACAGTAAACCAGAATGGAAAATGTTACATGTTCTATTTATAACAGGTACCTGAAAAATCATAAGAGGGGAGCATTGTGCTGTTAAAACTGTATGCTGTTGAAGTTTGGCTGAAACCAGGATGCTGAACCAACACATTCCAGTTAAAGTACTTTCTGTTATAATTGTAGTTTGAGATTGTCAGTTTTACTCTCCAATGTGTCATGTAATTTTTCATAACATGCCAGTGAACTCGAACCGGGCACATATGATCAGTGCATCGCACTATGTCATGACTAGCTAAAGGATCTGACTGTGGCGAGGAGGAATCCTCTCTGGCATTGAACAAAGAAAGAAATATGAGTTCATGAAGGCTTGGAAACTATAGAAGGAAAATGGAGATGAATTATCAATTAATATTCTCTAAACATGACTCATAGTACATAGTTTTGATCAAACACCTGATGCAGGAAAGTGTATTTTGGTCTGTTTCTTCTCTGCATCCACAGCTGCAATCAGGGCATGGTGTGACCTTAGGATTGTAAAATGTTGAGAGTGAAACACAGCAAGTAGGTGCTCGGTTGGCAATGAAGGTGGAGTAAGTGCATGTTGATTTCCATGTTTCTGGTGAAAAGAAAAACAGTTAAATTGTGGTGCTTTACTAATTTAAGTTTACAGTAGGATGCAATGTAAAAGATGAAATCTTATACCAGAAAGTCAGAAACACTTCTGGACTTTACAACTTGGTTTGATGTTGACATCTGAATTGACAAGTCACTTGGAAGCGTGGGCTACTGGCCTAATGGTCAGGAGTACCAAAGCTCATCCGACAGGGCTAGGGTTCGAACCCCCACGAGCTTGCCGAATGAGCTTTGGTGCTTCTGACCATTAGGCCAGGAGCCCAAGCTCTTAAGTGACTTGTCAATTTAGATATTAACATGAAACCAAAAGCCCAAGCTCTTAATAAATCTGCCATGCAAATATATTTCATTTTACAAAATACTAACTTTCTAAAGAAATCATTGTTTGCAGATCCTCACTAATGGTGCCAACATTCAAATCATTGCACAATTTAGCTGCATCATATAGTTTACCATTTTAATCCAACCAGGATGACATTTTTGGCACTTGAGTGTTAATGGGGGTACTTACTATAAGCTTGGACTTGTCTTCTACCCCCAATATCATAAGAAACCGAGGGATCAGTCTCCTCAACTAAGCCACAAGTGTAACCAGGACCTGGAGCCATTAAAGTAAGATTAACTGGTCCTTTTAGATTTGAATCCGACAAGTTTCCAACCTTCATTTCAAAGCATGAGAATGACTTAGAAGGGTTAACTGCCCAAGAAGCAATGAGGCCTCCATGACAACAACCATCTGTCCTGCTTTCAGGCGGTGCATCCGGCATAAGATCAGCAATGACAGGACTTCTCTTGCAAGAGTGTGGGGTTTGGGACTTGAATTGTGAACAGTCCCCTTGTGTAGTGGCAAAAGCACCAGACATTGACCAGATGATCTCATTGTTAGCCCATGTCCAACCCAATTTCCAACCAGATTCATCAACGTGCCGATATTGATAGTAGTTTTGAATTGTTACCCTTGCCTACAAGCAAAATTAACCTGAAGAATCAGACAGTTGAATAATCAATACAGAAAAGTGAAACTCTAGAGCTTGGTCATGAAGTGATGATAAATAAAATGGCATACTAACCACATAACCATCTTGAGTCCATTGAATGATGTCAAAAGTAACAGTAATGTTCCCATTGGGATCCAATGGATCATAACAATCTGCAAAAGCCGGTGCAAAGTTCAAATAAACCATCAAGCATTAGTTAATTGATGCAAAGGAGCAAAAGAAGAAGAGGTTGATGCCTGATAAAGTGCAAAGAGAGATTAACGACATCAACATCAAAGCAAGTGACCGTACACGAGAAAGGAACAGCTCCATTTTCCTTAAACGAATTACAGCAAGTTGATGATCAGATGGATGGTAGAAATTATAGTTGAATGTGACAAAAGTGGATACGCTACTAACAAGGGAGAATGCTGTGTTTCCATAATAATTTTCTTCATTTGAACAATCCGCTGGAACAAACTGGAATCATTGGAAATATCAAAATGTAGAAATAAAGACAAATCCCAAAAATCCAATTAGAAGATTCTAAGAATGTCGTACACATAGCAAATTAGAGATCAAATGCTTTACCCTTTTGGCTTACTATTTGGAAGACATGCTTTTGTCCCTTACAACATGAACTATTCACTTCGGTAAGAAGATCATTTTTATGGTCGTATTTGTAACTATCATTGACTTTGAAAAGAAGAGTTAAGAGTTACAACTTGCAGTGTAACGTAATGTTAACGAAAAAAGATAGATTTTAAGGGCTGCATGAATTTGAAGCTTCCATGATGATGACCAGGAAAAGTTAGTAATTACTAATATTTAATTCCAAATTAATAAACTATAACATGATTTTACATCAAATTTTATCTCTTTTTTCATTAAAACTGTAAAAGGTTACAGATCCCCCACATGTGCAGGCAGAAGAAAAAGATGAACATAAAACAGAAACCTTAATAAAAATCATCTGCTGTTATAAAATTCTAAACAAATTCGATCACAAATACGTCTTCGATCTTAGGGAACAACGAGAATATATAATTTCCAGTCATCTAAGTACAAGTTTAAGTAATTTCATTGTACTTCGGTATAAAATAATTCCTTTTTCCAGATAAAAAATACCAGTATATGCTCCTATATGCAGAATCCCATGGTCTTGACGTCTTGTTATTGCAGTTGTAAACTATTCCTACACTCTAAAAGTCAAATCCAGCAGTCATATATAGATTCCACAGTTTGACAAAAAAAACCATTTCAAGTTGGAATGGAGACCCTATAGTAATCAAAGATTTGGAGTAGGTTCCTCTTTCTAATTGAAACCTACTAGGAAGACAAGACCTTTTGCACATATTACTTTGGGCAAAAATCAAGTTGACGTTTATAGTTGTCAGAAATTAATTAAAACAAACAAAAATCTAGAAAAGTGCTCTTTTGACTTGTCCATTTTTCTTGCTGATGAAATGAAGTTCCCATATTGTTCTTTAATATGCCCAAGACAAGAACCCTGCTAAGCTTTTTGTGTTTTGTAATGAGCTTAAAGGAAAATTATACTGAGATTAATAATTAAGAAAAAGCCATTCAATCATTTCTACCTGTAATTTTTAATTCTTCAGTCTGTCCCTCAACAACTATAGTGACATTTAATAAAAGGAAAAACTGAAAACTCATAGCCGATTTGAGTTCTTCAATGGAACTCATCAGCTGGAAACTCTGACTTAATTAGAGTTGAAAACCTTGGAAAAATGGAAGTGCTAGTAACAGTTAGAGTAGTACTATGCTTGTTTCCCCAACTCTTGACAAGTTTAAATGCCCCAAATTAAACCAAATTTGTACAATTCCACTGCTGCAATAAATCTATCAGTGCTTGATTTTTTGTCTTCTTTTCTTTTTTTCTGGTTGGGAATTTAATAACAATGCCTACTAGATAGCTACTTAGATAAGGATTGATCAGCAACCAAAAGCCTTTCACTGCAGTTTTTGGGCAACTTCTCATTAATTGCACTCTCCCAACTTATCAGGCCAATTAAAAGATGGTCGCAACTCTTGATATTTATGTGAAGTCTACCTATTCCGGATTCGTGATCATTTTGCCATATTGCCATTATTGCCATTAATTCTTGCAAGTTGCGTCCCCATTGACAAAGATGGTCACACTCGCTGACTTCTGCAAAAATCTCTAATTTGTTCTCATTGGCTTTTATAGGATCAATTATTAAGCAGTACTTTTTAAATTAAGTAAACTTTACCATGAAAATACCTTAAACTTTATCCCAAGGGATAATAATTCTAAACAGAAACACTTCCATTTGTGGCCTAGTATACATTATTTTGTCTACATCTTTAATTATAGTTGGAAAGGTATGCGAAAAAGGCATAAAGCAAGCCGAAAAATCACATTCTAAATAAGCAGCAGGATAATAGCGCCGGTGAAGTAGTTTAACATTAACCTAATATAAGTTTGTAATAATAATATCAATATGGTAAACATTCATGCAGTAGCTAGTTAACATTGACTACTATATATACAGGGCAGATACAGAGTGAAGTGTGTGTGGACCAAAAGAGCTCAACTAAACCAAAGATGGCTGCAACTGGAAATGTTGGTGTTATTGAAGATGAGGAAAATGTCTACGCTGGAACTCGAGTCCGGCCATTTGCTTCCACACCAAGGTAATTAAGTCTCACAAATTTTCATCACTTTATGTTAAATTTGAAGGTGAAATTGTTATAAACTTGATTTGTTCTTTATTTTAATAATTCTGCAGGGTGGAGCAACGAAGTGTTGAGGATGAGAAGAAGCAAAATCCCACTTCCTTGAGAAAGATTTTTTCCATCCATGAACTTTTCTCTTTGGAGGTTAGTGGAAGTTTGCTTTTAAACCCTTTTTAATTTCTTCTTTGCATGTTAAACATGATTAATTACTATTAATGGTGCTGAATTTTAAGGTTTGGAGAGCATCTTTGGCAGAGCTATTTGGGACAGCAGTTTTAGTCTTTGCAATGGACACCATAGTCATCTCTTCCTACGAGACACAAACAAAAACACCCCACCTCATCATGTCATTCCTCATTGCTGTCGTCGTCGCAATTCTCCTCCTGGCTACCTTCCCCATATCCGGCGGTCACATCAACCCCGTTATCAGCCTTGCCGCGGCTTTCACCGGCCTTGTTTCCCTCTCACGCGCCGCCGTCTACATCTTGGCTCAATGTGTCGGTGGCATACTAGGTGCACTAGCATTACAAGCCGTGGTAGACACCAAAATTGAGCAAACATTTTCACTCGGAGGGTGCACTCTTACAATTGTGGTACCAAGTGCAGATGGGCCGGTCGTGATTGGGCTCAAAACGAGCCAGGCCCTTTGGCTCGAGATAATTTGCACCTTTTTTTCCTTTTTGGTTCGATCTATATTGCTTTTGATAAACGCCAAGCCAGGCACTTGGGCCGAGTCATGGTTTGCGCCGTCATCGGCGTAGTGGTGGGCCTGATAGTGTTTATATCGACGACAGTGACTTCCACCAAGGGCTATGCCGGAGTTGGGATGAACCCAGCGAGATGTTTGGGTCCGGCTCTAATAAGAGGCGGTCATCTTTGGAGTGGGCATTGGGTTTTCTGGGCTGGGCCTGCCATCGCTTGTGTGGCATTTGCCCTTTATACAAAGCTCATTCCTAGTCAGCTTTTGCATAATTGATGAATGCGAAGCTGATGAAAGCACAATCCGATGAATAATATATATTTGTAGAGCTTTTCATGCAGTAGTAAAATAATTTAAAGAAGCACTAGGCAGCCACCAAGGCCTTAAATATAGTTAAATAACTCTGTGTTCGAAGTTCTGTTGAAATTATTTGAGTTTGAGTTTTTATGATTCTCTAGTTTTGTATGCATTTGTAAGTGTTAAAACTCTAAAAATTTCGAGTCTGTAAATTCTTAAAGAAGTTAGCAATTTAGCATCTTACTCTAACCATGAGGATGAAGTATCAGTCCATCCATTGGGGTGTCTGATTGCTGACATAAGATGCTTGATGAATAGAGATTGGAGGTGTATGTTACAGCATATTTATCGTGAAGACAATTTCTGTGCGGACTGGTTAGCAAATCTTGCGTGTGCTTTGGATGATGACTTTGAGCTACTTACGGATCCACCTGATGATATGAGGAGCTTACTTGATGCTGATGTGAGGGGTGTTCTGTTCCCTTGTGGTTTTACTTATAGCTAGTCTTATTATTATGCTTGTTTTCACCAAAAAAAGAAGTAACTTAATTTCCTACTCCTATATAATAATCTCCATAAATCAATATTTACAACAATAATGAAAATAGGTTTTCTTCAAAAAAAAAGAAGAAAAGAAGGTAAATGATCAGTATATAGATTAGATAAATTCTTTATCGCCAAAAGAAAAAATTAGATAAAGTCTTTGATTAAGAGAATTTATATACATAATATAATTTTTTTAAAAAAAGAAAATAGCTAATTGCTCAATTGGTAAAAGTGTAAAACCTTACAATTTCATATTTAAGTCTCACACTCACCACCAGACACCAAGTGATTCGTGCAAACATTAGAAAACAAAATTAAAAGTTCAACAACCAAAGAATAAAAAGTCAAATGACAAAAAAGGGGCATCGGTAGGTAAAGATTAAAAGGAAAAAAAATCATTTCATTGTTGAGAAGATTATCCCCAAAGGGAGAGCATTATCCCGAATAGGAGGCCCCTCCTAAGGATGTGGGATTAAATAGGAACTTCAATCTTTAAGAAAAGTGAATCTAATATATTAAAAAATCTGTGCCAGCCAATCAAAGTGTAACTAAATCTAAATAAAACGAAAAAATAATATATAAATATAAATATGATCAATTATATATAAACTATCAGAATCAAAACTTATAATAAATATAAATAATAAATAGACTACAGTAAAAGCAATCCCCTAACATGTATTGACTATTGAGTACAAGTGACAACCATGTATTGATTGCTTTGCCATCTCTTTTTATTTTGTGTTTTTCTTAATATTTTGTCAACCATTGAATCACTTTTGTATATTTTTTGGGACAAATGGCGACCACTGATTTGGCTGTCATTTTTTATTTAAGATTAAAGACTAACAAAAATTAAATATAGTAATTTTTGACATGTGACATTTTTAGAGGTGGTAATTGGGCGGGTTAGGTTGGGTTTGGGTTCAAGCTATTTTTGAGTTCGAACTTGAGTCAGGTCAGGTTAAATTTGGGTTAGGTTGATTTAGGTTCTAGTTAAATTTAGGTCAGGTTGATTTGGATTCTGGTCAATTTGCGTCAGATTAATTCGAGTTCGGGTCTGAGCTAAGTTTTGGTCAGATCATTTACCCATTTTTTTCCCCGGATGAATAATGTCATTAATCTTTTCAAATTTTATATGTAATTTATTAATTTACCTTAACATATTTATATAAAAAACTATACATCATAAATGAAATTTTCAGAAATTATTATTTATTTACTATGACCTAGATGCAATCCAATGTTTTTTTGCTAAGATGCAATGCAATGTCAATTATAAATAAACATCGTGTTCCTAAAAATACGTGCTACATGTAAAGTCGAACCGGTATATGATAAGTAATAAGTAATTGAGAAAGCTATTAATGAGTCGACTAATAATGGTTGATCGTTTTTCGTGACAAGGAGGATAATTAAACTTGTAATTTCAACCCTACATTATTCCTAATAATGTTTGTATTTTGTTCCATAAGTTTTCACCTAGATATACCCTCTTGTTAACTAAGTACTAATCAATCAACACTAGTGCTCTAGTAGGAAAATGGTTCTTCATTCCTTTGATAATGTAACTATGTAAGTCTACTAGACTACTTCTGATTTGATGATATCTTGGAGATTAAGTCCATGCCATATCTAGGCTATGTTTGGTGGTGGAGAACATTCTCCCTTTTCCATCTCCAAAATTATCAAAGAAATTAGGTAGTGACACAACATGTGTCAATGAAAACAAGCATATTGTTAGAGAATATAGATGACAATGTAGTGAAAATCTCAAAATAAAATTATTATGTTCTCCATTTTCACTCCATTGCCATCTCCATTCTCTAAAAATATGCTTGTTTTTATTGACACATATTATGTCACTACCTAGTTTCTTTGATATTTATGGAGATGGAAAATGGAGAATTTTCTCCACCACCAAACATAACCATAATTTTTTAATGAATTGGCAACTTGACATTAGCTTGTTGTTCTTTCAAATTAGTTTAATTTGATTTATATAATTAATATCGAACTTAACTCTATTTATCTACTTATTAAACTAAATTTCAAAAGATTATAATTGAAATTAATTCTAATTAATTTGTTTTATTTATATTTATAAATTATTTGAATTATAAAAATTTTGTTTAATTACAAATTTCATTATTTTCAAATATTAGTATTGAATTCGGCTTTTTACAGGTTTGGGTTCAGGTTTCTTTGGGTTTTAGATTTTTCGGATTCTGGATTTTTCGGGTTTGAGTCTTTTCAGGTTCGGGTTTAGACAAGTTCATGTATTTAACTTTTTTTGTCATTCGGGTTCAGGATAGATTCAAATTTTTTGAACGGGTTTTTCTCGGTTCATTTTGCCACCTACACTCATGTTTTACATGATATGTGATTGTTTCTCTTCAAATTCCTATGAGTCAATATTTTGAAAAATTTTCCAAGTGATCCACAAATACTTCATGGTCTTAATTATCGGAGAAAAATAATGCCTAGTACTAAACGTGTGGATCCCCAAACAGTGTGAAAGTGCTTAATTTTGTCACCTATCCCGCCGTTGGTGCTGCACACTGTGCCTTGCGCGTTGCATGCACTATATTTTTGCAAAGAGCAAGAGCGCACAAGTCACAAGTATCCACATATACACTTTTTTTTGGCACAATACTTAATGGGAAAAATTAGAATTTAGAAATACTCAAGATTTGCTATAAAACATAATACTTATATTTTTTTTCTTTAAATTTGTATATCTCCAAACAACTAAAAAATATATACTTGTATCTAAAGAATATATAAATATCCCATATATATTTGTAATAAGTACTATTTTTAAATACAAATTTTAACTACTTATAGCCTTTCCCATAATTAACCGTACACTTTAATAATAACAAACACTCCTACCAAACAACATGAAAGTAAAAGAATAATTGGAATTAGTATTCGTAAAAACACCTACGTAACATTCTCTAGTCTATTGAGTTAATAAAACTTGATTTCTATTGTATTAATATGGGAAAACTATAAATACTCATGATCTGTACTCAAGAATAGTACTTACACTTTTTTACCTTAAATTTGCATGTCTCCAAACAACTAAAAAATATATTCTTATATCCAAACGCCTAAATATCCCTTATGTTTGTACCAAGTGCTATTCTTGAGTACAAATCATCTCCCTAATATTAATGACAATTTATAATTTACAACAACTAATACATTTTATTTTTGAATAATTTATTTATATTTATTTTGAAATTTTAAATTCATAATTTGCACGGGCTTTCAACTAGTATAAGACATGGTCCAATGCATGGTAACACTATATATATACAATCAAATTTCTTAATTTAACACTCTAATGCATTTATATCCAAGTATAATTAAAGTATATGCTCACCATGAATGAATAGTATGCATATATAATATAAGATAAAAGATGCTTATAAACACCATAAATGAATAGTATACAAAATAAAGATAAAAATTTAAATATGATTTTCAAGGATTACTTTGTATGGAAGCTGGTCTATGTATGAATGAACACCCTTAATTCTTCATAAAGGAATGTGTATAAACAACCATGTGTTGATATTATTATAAAAAAATAAATCTGCATGGTAGAGGGTGGACTTTTTGAGTGCCAGCAATTTGCTAGGATCATGATCCCAAGACTGCAGGGATTCGATCAAATTAAACGACGTAATACATATATATATATTTTTATATATGATCTGTAATGATAATGCAACTTACGGCAATTAATATTTCAAACTAACATGATCGAAGGGATTTGTTGTCATTAGTAACAACTCAAAACCGTAAGAGCTAATATCTCTTGTGGAATATTAATGAAAGTGAACAGCTAGCTTCAACCATAAAATATATATATACTAATAATTGCAACGTCGTGTGAGAAGAAAGGCATATTTCCCCTGCATATGTCACTTTGAAAATTGAAACTCTTTTATAAATCCCAACACGATTTGCACCATATATTATTAAGTAATATAAATATCTCAATCACAACATATAAAAACTTATTAATTTATTTGGATAATATATAAGACTCTTACGAATTAAATTAGGATGGCTTTTTTCTGAAGATATTTTGTAGGACAAGAATCAAGGAGCTTCAGAGTTTATTAATCATTATTATAACAAGCATTACATTCTAATCTGACGTCGTCCAGCTTGTATAGCCTGAGGGTCCTTGCTTATATAAACACATAACAAAATGCAGATTTTCATCAAGCCAACGGATAAATTCATCCGAAAAGGGTTCTTGAGCTTAACTATAGCCAGATTAAATAAAAATGGCAGGAAATGGAGTTGCAGGGGATATTGAAGAAAATTTCTATGCTGGCAATAAAGTCCAGCCTTTTGCCTCCACTCCAGCGTACGTAAAGCTCTCTGCTTTCCTTTTCAATATAGTCTAACTTTCCTTAAGAGACGTGATTAATTTCTAAAATCCTTTGCATTTCGTCATTAATTTGTTTGCAGGCCAGGGCAAGTTAAGGAAGGCAAAGACAAAGTCCCTTTGTTAGGCATGCATGAGTTTTTCTCTTTGGAGGTAATTAGTATGAAAAGTGCTCTTAATTTGCATGCAATTAACGAATCATTACCCAATATTCTTAACTAACAAACCGGTTTTGGATTAATGTATATATATAGGTATGGAGAGCTTCTTTGGCAGAGCTTATTGGGACGGCGGTGCTTGTTTTTGCGTTGGACACAATAGTTATCTCCACATTACAGACAGAAACAAAAACACCCAACCTTGTAATGTCGATCCTAATTGCCTTCGTCGTTGCGGTTCTCCTCCTCGCCACCTATCCCATCTCCGGCGGCCATATCAATCCGATTGTCACGTTTGCCGCTTTCCTCACCGGCCTTATTCCCTTTTCCCGAACTGTCATCTTCATTTTTGCTCAATCTCTTGGCGGCATACTTGGTTCACTAGCACTCAAAGCCGTGGTTAACAGCGAAATTGAGCGCACATATTCACTAGCAGGATGTACCGTCACTATTGTTACACCAGGCGTTGATGGGCCAATTGTGACTGGGCTAGGGACTGGCCAGGCCCTTTGGCTTGAGATAATTTGTTCTTTCGTTTTTCTTTTTGCTTCCGTATGGATGGCTTTCGATCGTCGTCAAGCCAAGGCTATTGGACGAGTTACCATTTGTGTTATCCTTGGAATTGTGTTGGGCCTTCTTGTATTCATTTCGACTACCGTTACAGCGACGAAGGGCTACGGTGGCGCTGGGCTAAACCCAGCAAGGTGTTTGGGCCCTGCACTTGTTAGAGGTGGCCATCTTTGGAATGGACACTGGATTTTTTGGACTGGGCCTGCTATTGGGTGTGTGGCTTTTGCTCTTTATGTGAAGCTGATTCCACTTGAGCATACCCACACCTACTAAATTAATTAACATAGTAAGAATTGATTTAAATTATTAAGTATAAGAATCACGTTTGGTATTTCAATTCAACTTTGGGTTGGATTCATGCTTTTATGTTAGTTTGTCCATTGAATTGTTCTATAAATGTAAGATATGTGCCTTATATATGGATTCTAATGAAATTTCTAAGTATAATTGTATGTTGTTGCCTTCTCGGTATCAAGGTTATTGTCATTGATGAATATATGTAAAATGTTACTCATGAAATGAAAAAAGCGTGCCTTCTAACTAAAGACATTTTGCAATTAGTACTGGGCAAGGGACCGGAGAAGTCCACTAAATTTTCCAAGTCAATCCAATAGCTATTAGGTGGACTGGGCATTTTGAATCCATCGAGGTCAAAAATTAGACCATAATAATGCAGAATTGCAGATTCAAATCACATATGATTCATGCAATAAATAGCAACACATGCAACCATATACGACAAGCTGTAATTGTTTGCAAATAATTGACAATTTCAAAGTGTAAACGTGTATAGTGCATAGACTTCCGAGATAAGTCTAAAATGATATAATAATTAAGCTATAGATATTTCATTGTTTAATGTTAACTATGAGTAAGAAAACTAGGCATCCTTGCTTATCTAAAATGGATATTCTTGACTGATGAAAGCTTTGCTAAATCCTCTGTTTTAACTTCATCTTCCCCAAAGAGAAGTTTCATAAAGCATATTACAGAATATATGCTCTCATTAATAGTTTCTTTGGTGGTTTGCTTTTGGTCTTTCCCTAGGCCTCCCGATCAGCTTTTTGTCATCTTTCAACTGGTAATTAATCCTCAAATAGATTTTCTGATGTTCACTTGTAATATTACAACGAGTAGTAGCCGCCGATCAGCAGTGGCCAATAACAGTGAAACACTCGTCCTATTTATTCTTTTGATTTACTCAAATTGTTCCTTCAAGTGTGGAAGGTAGTCATGGATTCAGTTATCTCTCGTGAATTTGATCATAATCTTCCAAGTTTAGACGAAAATTACGATGCAACAACAAACCATAAAGAAAGGCAATCTTGGAAATCACTACTTTTTGATTGCATTGGTGCTCATGAGTTTTCATCGCCAGAGGTATAATAATCTTCATGAATAAAATGATTTATTCAGTTTGTTTCATTGTTAGAAGAAAAGGGTTTTAATTAATATTTATCCTGGTTTATTATTCTTTCAGATGTGGAAAGCAGCATTGACAGAGTTGGTAGCGACTGCTTCACTAATGTTCACATTAACCACATCAATTGTCGCCTGTTTGGACTCGCACGAGACTGATCCCAAGCTTCTTGTTCCTTTTGCAGTCTTCGTCATCGCCTTTCTTTTTCTAATGGTGACAGTTCCTCTCTCAGGTGGACACATGAGTCCAGTTTTCACATTCATTGCTGCCCTACAAGGCATCATATCAATGGCACGAGCTTCCATATATATCTTGGCGCAGTGTTTAGGCTCAATAACAGGGTTTCTGATACTCAACAGTGTGATGAATCATGATGTAGCCAAAACGTATTCCTTGGGAGGCTGCACCATTGATGGAAATGGATCAACGTCCGGAATAAGCCCTGGAAATGCATTAATATTAGAATTTTGCTGTACTTTTGTGGTGCTTTTTGTTGGTGTAACGATAGCATTTGACAAGAGACGAAGCAAAGAACTAGGGTTACCAATGGTTTGTGCTGTGGTGGCAGGGGCCATGGCTTTGGCAGTTTTTGTGTCCATTAGTGTGACTGGGAAGGCTGGCTACGCCGGCGTGGGGCTTAATCCGGCAAGGTGCTTGGGTCCGGCCTTGTTGCGAGGCGGTCATTTATGGGATGTGCATTGGGTGTTTTGGATTGGACCCTGTTTTGCTTGCATTATTTATTACGGTTTCACCAAAGGCTTACCCAAAGAAGGCTTGGTTTGGGAAGATGGCGAGCGGGACTTTGTGAATATGGCCGCACCTGCCCTTTGTTGTTGGGGACCTAGAACTCAACTTAACGGCAAGGTTTGACACTAATGAAGTTTTAACTTCATGGTCAATCAAATGATGGATGTAATCAATGTTCCAAACAATGTGGCTGCAGATTTCATTAAAGGCCTGTTTTTAGCTGATTACATACAGAACGTTTTGGTGTACATTGGGGCTAATGAGCCAGTTACAAGTCTTTGCTTCCATATAGTGATTCTGTATTTGCAGGTATAAGTTAAAAAGTAAAATGTTTCATTAGCACAACCCACTGAACTGAACTGCACAACAGACAACTTTAGCTAGTGGTAATTTACTTAATTAAACCAAAATTTATTGTCCCTTTTTTTATTCTTCTGTTTCCCTTGATATATATGATATCAGATACTGTAATAAGCAGTTAGGCACTAGGTTGATGGCTGCAGAAGCGTTGAGGAAGATTCAAGGGGCTCATGAACAACAGAATTTGAAGAAACTGATATGGGATTGCCTTCTAACTGTAGCATGATGCTTCCAAGGATCTCTGCCACTAGTTTCTTGAACTCGTCTTCTTTAACCAACTTCCCATCATCCGCATTTATCATGTTGAAAGCATCAGCAACAACCTTGTCGATCTGGAAAATTTCAAGAATTCCAATTAGTGCAATGAAATATATAGGCTTTCTTGTTTGATGTGGTATGTCATAGCAATACCATCGAATTAATACCTGTTCAACAGCACCAATTGGAGGCAAACCAGCTGATGGAGCTAATGTATCTAGCACCGGACGTAAGTATTCCTTTGATATTTTCCCATTGCGATCTTTGGGCACATTTTCTAAAGCTGTATTCAGTGACTGCATTGCAAAATGAAAGAACAGATTAATTAATTAGTAATGATAGAACAAGGGAAAATGAATTCCTTCCACAGGGACTGAAGTCAGAGAAAAGAAGAGCATATATATACCTTATCTAGTTCAAACTTGTTGGATAGTAGTCTTTTGATGCCACTTCCATCAAAAGTGTTTTCACTATGGGCAACAATTACAGGCTGCTCCTTAAGATGATGAGCCACACTCTCAGCTACTTTCTTAAATTCTGCCAAGAATGTTTCTTGAGACACAGGTTTCTCTTGTTCATTATTGCCATCCCATGATTGCAGAGCCGGTTCCACTATATTGCTCACAACCTACACAAACAACAGAAGCCAGAAAGAAATGGGAAAACGGATTATGTGAAACAAAAAAATTAGGTAATTTTCATTACACTTTCCTAATAGTACTGACTAAACAATCGAGTTGAAGAATAGAAAATATGTCAATTACCCAAGCATCTGAAGAAGGGGGCATTCCTTGATCAACCGTGAGTTTCTTCAAAGCTTTAGTTATGCAATCACGCAGCGATGCATCATCTGATCCTATTTCTGAAAACAAGGACAGCATCTCTGCTTCATAACTAGGACCGTTGATGAACTCTGAGAGGTCTTCTCCATCAATACGGAGAATCACAATAGGGTCTCGCTTCAAACCCGCAGCCATACCTAGTAGAATATCTGAAAGAACCTCTTTAAACTCAGTCTTGCTCACTTTCTCTTGTTTTCCATGTGTAAATTCATTCAAAACCTGAAAAACAAGTCTTAAGATATCAGCTTCTTTTGTTCCATCACCACTCCCATGAACCTATATATATGTACAATATCGTATATCGTATATATACATCCAAGTAGCCTCGAAATTCTCTTCTTTTTTATCCTAAGAGTGGGTGGAGAGAACAATCATGAAGGGAAAATATTGCAGACCCTGGACGTGGTCCAGAGCCTTACCTGCTTTTCCTTTTCTGCAGCATGGTGATAATGCTCTATTGTCTTGTCCATATTTCCCAAACGGGGGAGGGGACCCTAGTAACTTAGATTAAATTTTGGTTTATTAGCATAATTGCTCTCATTAACAAATAATATAATACTATTTGATGTTAAATTTTGTCAAATGGTTAACAAGTTAGGTGCAGAAAGTGATTAAAAGGAAGCCCATTTTAGAAGTTACTTGATTTGTCCCCACTAATCCATGACGTTTACAACATAGAAAGCAGGCTTGCTTAATTTAATTGGAAAAACCTCAGAAAATTACAGAGGAACAGCAACTTGACTTTTGATCAACATTAACAATAATCATTCATATCATCTATGATCTTATATGTGGAGTAAAGTTCCAAAAAGACATGGGGTAGTTTCCACAACATTCGTCACTAGATTCCCCCCCTGTATGAAGATAAAAGGAAAGGGAAAAAGAAAGAAAGAAAAAGTCCAAGTGGGGGAAAAGCAGAAAGTCTCCCCCATAACACCGACCAATTTGAAACAATAGGTAAAGTGTTCTCGAGCTAGCTAGAAATGGAAAATTTTGACCATTTTTTGTGTCCCAAATAGCCCCAAGAAGGCAATTAGTTCAAACTATAACCATCATCAAAATTTTAATACACATGTAAAATATGTTGACATCCTTGGGCTTAAACTATAGCTTGTTGGCTAAGTGTAATCTCTTTCTTTTTTAAATAAATTAAGTAATTATAGTATAGAAATGACAAGCCGACTACTAAAAGGATAATGATTATTTGCAAATTGAAAGACTGGAAAACGATATAGGGACACTAATTAGTTTAATTTAATGAAGATGATGATGGCATGGTTGAATTAGAATGCTAACCATGACGAAAATGGACAGCTAAAGAGTCAAAATCAAATATGCAAACCCTTATCTTCTTCACACTACTCTGTTTATCTGCTTCTGTCTAAACAGACCCAAATTTCATCCATAATTAAAAAGCCACCAACGAGTTGAAACATGCAGATTATTTCAGGGATTTACTAGAGAAAGAATGCTAATAATATGCATGAACTTAATTCCAAGCCCTGCAAGAGGAAAAAAAAAAAAACCCAGAAAACAGAAACAAAAGAAAGACAGAATTATATATGGTACCTCAGAGTAGATATGGTCGGAATCAGGAGAAGAACCCTGAGCCGGTAAGCCGAGAGCAGCGCCGATATCAGCAACAGCAGGCTGTAACTCCTTCACAGAAAGCTGACCATCGCTGTCCTTATCAAGCTCCTTGAACTTATGATCAACGAAGTTGCTAAACACCTCCTCGTTCTCAACTAACTCCATTATATCCGAACCGTCTAGCACCTGTTCACTTTTCTTCTTTAGGAAGGATTCTGATGCTGTTGATGTACTTGTCGCCATTAATTCTTGGATCAAAAAGCTGGTGGTTTTGGTTTTCTTGTGAGTCTTGTTAATGAAAGGGGAGTTAACAGTTAGAGCCCTTTGTTTTTGTTGTGAGTCCCGTGAGTCACACACGAGTTAAAAGTGAGCCCTTTGGGGGGTTTGGGTTTTGGGTGAGTCTCCCTTTGATTACTTTGCTTGTTTCTAGTTATATATTGGATCGTTGCGTTGCGTTGCTTGCTCTTCTGGCTGTTTTTTATAGGAGGGCTTGAGCAATTTAGGACTCTGCCTTTTGTTGTTTTTGCTTCTCATAATGTCTTTTTCCTTCTTTATAGCGAAGTGAGAATGGTGGGGCATGTTTGGTTTCATTTTCAAGAAAACGGCTTTTAATTTCTTTTTCCATTTAGTAATAATTATGGAAAATGAATTACCAGAGAGGAAGGTAAACTATACATGATAATGGCAATTTTCCCAAAGCCAAAGTGTGACTCCATTTTAAACTTTTAATAAGAATTCTTACAATGTCACCTATAATTCTTTTTTTTTTTTTACAACAACCATGTCACCTATAATTCAACCATTATATTCTACTATTTGAGAATTCATATTATAATTATTATTACTAAAATATTATCGTAATATTAGTGTAATGTTAATTTTTTTTTTGAGATAAGTGTAATGTTAATTTACTTGTCCAAATTTGATCTATCCCGACAAAAAGAGATTATAATCTTATCCAAATTCATCCAAATAATATGAGACTTTAGCCAAATCTGTTCAGACACAATTGTTTACCAATTAAATATACATGATTTGTTTATTTATTTACTTATTAACTTTAATTAATTGATATACTATATACTATAATTACTTGGATTTAACACTTAAAACCAAGTTTGGCTCGCTTTCTAAATGGATTTAAAAATTTTATTTAAACCTTTTCATATATCGGACATGCATATGGGTTTGAATTAGTAATGCAACACTTAAAAGGAGGTATATTTCTCAAGTCTTATTAATCATTGTACCTCCATTTTTATAATTTAAAAAAAAATAGTACTACAAGATTGGTGGTTAAAATGAGAGTAAAAAAGAAGATGCAAACAAACAAACAGATCCTAATTCCTAAGCAAAGAGTCAAGAGAGGAGAGGGGGTGGTGACCACTAATCCATATGTGGCTAGGACACGTGGGGCGGTTAGGGAGCCTCCAAAAAAAGAGGTTAGATATGGAGCCGGGAGCACACCACACAAAAAAAAAAGTCCATCAAACTTTTTCACTTTTGTCGTCCCCTACTCGCTTTCCACGCCGCTGACGCGTGCATTTGCCAGCCTAACCTGATCAGAGTTCGTATGTTGTCACCATCATGGCTACGTGGCACCAATCTGGTGGAATACATATTGGATTTATGTTATCCCCTGCGATGGACGCGGCGTCTTGTATTTGCAACCATGCAACAATTTCATAAGATGTGTGGTGGAGATGCGAGACTAAATTTGTGCACACTGTAAGTAGCGTTTAAGTTTCACCATATGTAATACTTAATCTAGGTAGGGTATGCAGCTTATTGTTTCCCATATTATATACTTCCAAAATTTCAATCATTTGACTAATGGAGATTTATCTTTTGAGTTCTGACCTCGTGCCTAAATTCATTGCTTTTAAGATAAGGATCCCATCACTTATTATCACTTATTAGGTGGGGAGATTCTCCCGGGATTAAAATTCGACTCTAAATTAATTAGGATCTACAGATATGGTTTTGTATACATACCTAAAAGATTTGAGAGGAGAGGACCACCAAATCCAATACCATATAACAGTATTTCGTTTTCTCATGCCACATTTCATGGTGAGCTTGCTAACCAGAAGAATGTGGAAACTAGAAAGTATTGATCTATACTAGATGACATTGAAGCTTTATTTTGGGAATTATTAATTATTTTTCTAGGAACACTATTTATATATGTTTTCAATTATTTCTAGCATTCATTTCTATATCACATCTCCATGAGGATAGAAATCTAAATGGGTCCAAAATTGATCTGTGGTCTCTTTCCCTAATCTTTTATGTTCCCTACTTGAATTCAATAAAATTTATTTTGGTCGGTAGAATTTTTATTATTAGTACAAATGATTTCGAATGCAATAAATCCAAGCTAAAGCCTAAAAAACTTAAAGAAAAAAAAACATGTGCCACAAATTTTCTTAGGGATTTGAACACTCATCATTTGGTCAACTATACAGATTCAAATATAATATTGTACCCCAAAACAAAAACTATTCAAATATAGTAAATGTTAGAATTTTACTTTAAAAAAAATATGGAATATGAGATTAGGTAAAGAAATCACTCAATATTTGTTTTTCCTTGTAATTTGACAAATGAATTGAAAAAATATTCCCAAAGCAGTTCTGCCTTGCCTTTTGTTAATGTTATTTTATTTCTATTTCAACCTTTAATTTGAAGTAGTCCTGGATATATAATGTAGATGTCAGAAATTTGTAAAAGCAAAAAAAAAATTGAAATCAACTTGAACTATTCTTCTCAATTAGTATGTTATATGATTTCCATATAAATATAATCTAATTGTAATAATTATAAATAGAGTTATAGAGCTGGTGATCTACATATAAACCCGTTCTCAATAGTATAATTTATGACTAAATTAGATTTCGAAGGCTTGAGATATAACTGTTTCAATCGGATGCAGACTTAAACATTCTCCAAATCCCATGAAGCTTGGCTCCTGCTGCTTCCTTGTAATTAGGTGTTTGTTCCTGAGACAAATTCGAGTTTCCATTTCCTGAGGATGATGTTGGTTGAATCACCCCTGTTTCAACTCGTCTCACTGATAATTGGCTACCAGTTTTAACACAAGATTGAGCCGAGACCATCCTTTTATATGTAAGGAGACATGTTCGTTCATTTGTCATGCCAGATTGTTGCTCCGACAAGCTAGATGATTCTGGAATTGCTTGTTTCAAAATCTCCGGTCTGGTAATCGATGCCTGACATGAAACAATCGATTCTGTTTTACTCAGATTCTGATTTGCCTGCAGATTATATTGGAACGATCAAACAGTAAGTAATCTGTCTGCTTTAAGCACAATTTTTGCATACACTGCCAGGAATTGCAGTTGTTTAGAAAAATATCAAACACTTTCAGGCATATATCAAATTTAATTCTTGCAAAATAGAACAAATATACCTGATCAAGATAGGGCTCAAATGATTTCTGAGAAGCAAAAGACTGCAAGATTTCAATAAACCTTGTCTGGCCATAAGTCACCGCTCTCTGCCAATAAAGACCTCCAACCTTCCTTGCCTTACCCTTTAGCTCAATCAAATTTCTATCGATTTCTGGTTCATGGTTCTTAACATAAGGCCGAAGGAAAGAGTTATACACATAAGTTGTTCCCTGAAATAAGTAATCACCAAAAAAGGAATTTAATAATTAAATAATTTGAGCAACTTCATAAGGTTGCTTAAAATTAGCATTTGAAATTAATTTGAATGCTTACTTTCCACTTAGGATGCCAGAGATAAACAACAAGTGCCAATTTTGCTCCATTGTACAGTGGCAACCTTTATAAGAGACAAAGTTTATACATAGCCCATAAAAAAATTCAACAAAAAGAAAGGGTTAATTAATTAAGAGATCAAACCATGAAATGAAAGCATCCCCAATTCTTTCACAAACAGTTAGGATAGCAACCAAAATCCTGCAAAACATACAATAATAATACTTAATTTTGTTAATTTTAGGGCTTAAACTTGTTAGGGAGGATGAATAAAAACTGCAGAAGATGGAAATGTTAATTAATTAATTATACCAGTATTGACACCAAAATAGAAGTTCCTCCATTTCTGGCTTATTCTTTTCCACTGCCTTATAGCATTCGTAAGCAGGGTAGGCATAACCAAAACACATACTGTGAAAAATTATACCCAAATCATCATTTAAATTCCCTGGTATAATATAACAAATCGGATTCATGTGGCAGTAAACATAGTCGCTATAGTTACATACAAAAGGGTTCTTGAAAGAATTGATCCCATATCTTCTTAATTGCTCTGCTGTTGACTTCGTCTTCGTCAAGAATTATTTCTCAATGAAATATGAAGGAGGAGGAAAAGAGAAATTGGATAAAGTCAAATTGCAAAAAAGTGCATTCACTTTCTTCAATCAAGAAAATTAAACCAAAAAAGCAATCGTAACACATTACCTGGAAAAGACCCAAAACTTCAATTATAGAGAAGAATGGTAATCTCTTAATTGGGTTTGGGTATAAATTCGACTTGTTAGTAGAGGGAATACGTGAATAAAACCGTTTATGCATGTAATCTTTCGTGGCGTGGCATGAAACGGTACTTGAAACCTTTCTTGGCGGTTGTTTTTTTTTTTCGGCTGCGTGTGTTTTATTTTGTTCTTTTCTTTTGAGAATTTCTTTCATTGTTGGAGTGAGGTTTAGGTAAATGGATTGGATTAATTAATCTGTCTCGTTTAACTTCTAAATATTTAGTAAATCATCCTTTGTTAAATGAATCTTAACAATCATGATTCAGGGGCAAAATGAATATTTTATCTGTCCGTGAGACAGATAGGGGTATAAAGTAAGTGTACAAATTAACACATACATACGAACGAAAATCCTCTGCCCCAATTTTGATGCCCTACTTGTGCCCCATCCATCAAATAATGACACGTGTTCCTTTTCAGTTTTTAATATTATTCATTGTTTGGGTAATTAAATTAAATTTTATATTTTCATTCTAAAACCCTATGGGGAATGTATTAAAATTTAGGACCAACCCTTATATATAATTATTTATTGTTAATTTGGGACTAAACCTGGTGTTTATATGGATTTCTTATTTTATTTTCTTGTATAAATATTACTTGTTAAAATCTGGTAATTTGGGACTAAACCTGGTGTTTTATGTGAGTTTCAATTGGCATTGCTCTATCACTCATATTTTTAGAGAAGCAAATGTTTATGCTGATTTTATTGCTAGCTCAGTTATGTCTGATGATTATAGTGTTAAATATTTAGACACCACTCCCATAGGATTATTACCTCTCATACAGGATGATCTTGTAGGAGTTGCTAGGCCAATTAAGAGCCATTGATGAGCAAACGCGATATCCTCTTTCTGTTACGTCCATAGAAAAATCCTTTCCCTTTAACTTATTTTTAGGGCTGCAAACGAGCCGAGCTCGAACGAGTTTGAACACAAACTCAGTCTTGTTCGCGAACATTTTGCTTTGTTCAAGCTCGGCTCGTGTTCGTTTAAATATTTTGGTGTTCGTTCGAGCTCGGCTCGTTTAAGAAAATGTTCGTGAACATCAAACGAACATGTTAACGAACAATAATTGAACATTTTTACAAAAATTGAAATTGTTCATAAACAAAAAATTGTTCATGAACAATGTAATAATTCCCTATCAAATGAACAAAAACGAACAAAATATTATATAATTATATATATATATATATATTATATGATAATTAAATTTTAATTTAAATATATTAGATAATAGAATATTATTATTTTTATAATTTTTATTAATAATATATATTATTATTAATATATAAATAATTATATAATAAATGAACGTTCGATTATTATATATAAACGAACACTTAATGAACAATAAACGAGTTTGTTCGTGAACACTTAAATGAATAATAAACGAGTCTGTTCGTGAACATAAACGAACTGAACACATCTTGTTCAAGCTCGACTCGTTTAATAAATGAACACTAAATTTTTGTTCAAACTCGTTTGTTAACTAAATAAACAAACATAAACGAGCTTTAATCGAGCCCTTTCACGAGCTGTTCATCGAACTCGCTGTTCATTTGCAGCCCTACTTATTTTACTAATTAACGAACAACTTTATCCTTCTTTATTCTCATTCTTTCCTTAATCACAAGGGATAGTGTAAAGGAATGAAGGCCGAAGGTTAGGCCGAAATATAAGGCAGAAGATTGGCCCATGTCAATTTAAAAATGGAGCCAAAACATAACTCTGGACGCAAGGCCCTTGTTCCAAATTCCAAATGGTAGCGTAAAGGGGGTCTCGGTCTGAACTTTTGCTTTTCGTGCATCAACCAGTATGCTAAGAAGTAAGAACCCAATATTCCACAAGGAATTTGTTTATGGATCGATCATTAATTTTTAATATGGGAATCACTTAAACCCGTTAGACCGTCGCACAAGCAAATCATAATTCTGTAGTTATTATCACCTTTATAATGAAGTCAAAAATCGGTGAAAATCGCAAACATCTTCCACCTCCAGCCTTTATTTCTTGAGAGAAAAAAAAAAAAAAAACCCAAAAAGAGTGTAACATGGCCGAGTCTGTTGTGTCCAATGTCGCAACAAGACTTGGCGACCTTGTCACTAAAGAGGCAATGTACTTGTGGGAAGTGGAGGAGCAAGTGAATCGATTGAGAACAGAGCTGAGTTGGATGAAGAGCTTCTTAAGAGATGCAGATTCCAGGCAAGCAGAGGACGAGAGGCTTCGTCAATGGGTTGCTGAAATTCGAGATATTGCTTATGATGCCGAGGATGTCATCGAAACTTATGCTCTCAAAATGGCGTCCAAAAGGAGGGGAGGCGTTTTCAATTGCATGAAAAGGTCTGCTTGCTGCTTGAAAGAATGCTGGAGGCTGCACAAGGTCAGGTCAGACATTGAAGGAATCACAACCAAAATCACTGTCTTGATCCAACGATTACAGGCCTACGGCATAAGAGAATTGTCATCAGATGGAGCAGCTTCAAGTTCTTCATCGAGGAGACAACAGTTGAGGCAAACTTATCCTCACACTGTGGAAACCTTTGTTGTGGGGTTTGACGATGATATAAAACAATTGGCCTCAGTTCTTGTTGATGAGGAAAGACGTTGCCGAGTTGCTTCCATATGTGGCATTGGTGGTCTTGGAAAGACGACTCTGGCGAGGAAAGTTTTCCATCATAGTCAAGTAAGGAATCATTTTAATTTCTTTGTCTGGGCCTTCGTTTCTCAACAATTTCAGAGAAGGATCGTTTGGAAAGGAATTTTATCCAGCCTTGGTGTCCACATTGATGAGAGGGCTGGCCCGGCTGGGATACTAAACTTGGATGAGCAAGTGCTGGCAGGGAATCTGTATAGCTTCTTGAAAGAAAATAAATGTCTAGTTGTACTTGATGACATCTGGAGCACTGAGGATTGGGATCTTCTTCGAGATGCCTTTCCAATGGAGGAGACATCTAGCAAAATACTGCTGACCTCTCGTCACAAGGATGTAGCTAATTTGCACGCAGATTCAAGGGGTTACCTCCATGAATTACATTGCTTAACAGAAATGGTTGGAAGTTGCTCCAACATATAGCGTTTCCCAGGAGTGATTCTGATTCTGCAGGTAATATATAGACATATCTTTTAAGTTCACTAATTTTATTATATATAATTCACACTTTGATTTCTTTTCTAAGTTAGAAGTGTGACTGTGTGAGATTCTTATTAACATAAATATATTGATATATATGCATTTTTCTGCCATTTCCCAGATTATGCCATTGAGGAAAAAATGGAAGAGTTGGGGAAGGACATGGTTAAACAATGTTGTGGATTGCCATTAGCCATTGTTGTGTTAGGAGGGGTTTTGGCTAAAATGCATGCATTAAATGAGGGGCAAAAAGTGCATGAAAATGTGAAGTCATACTTAAAGGGAGGCAGAGGTTTGGGTACCTATGAAGTATTAACTTTAAGTTATGACAATTTGCCAGCTTATTTAAAACCATGTTTTTTTATATCTAAGTGTTTTCCCAGAAGATTATGAGATTCGTGTTAATAAACTGATTCAGTTATGGGTGGCAGAAGATATTGTGTCAATAGCAGAAAGTGAAGGAGATGGAGAAGAAATGGCAGAAGATGTGGCAGAACGCTACTTAAATGAGCTTGTAGAAAGATACATGGTGCTTGTGGGAAAGCGAGATGCAAGCTTGAAGATCAAAACATGTCGAATGCATGATCTTGTCAGGGACCTCTGCTTGTCGAAAGCAAAGCAAGAAAATTTCACCTGCATTGGTGTCAATGTCAACAATATTATTTCATCTTCTGCGGTTGGTAAAGTTCGCAGGCTTGCCATGCATGATTCTTTTCTGATGATAAATCACTTTAAAATGCCACATCTCAGATCTGCATTGTTCTTTGATAATCGTCATAAATTTTTTGTTGAGATTGTCTTAAGTTGTTGGCTGGGCAATTCTCTCATGAAATGGCTAACCGATGAGGATTCTAAAATGGGAACGAGAATTTTTGTGATTATTATTATGGCATGTGTTCTAACGCATGGAATTCGAGGAGTAATAAGATACATTTGCAAGAATTTCAAATTGCTCAGAGTCCTACAGTTTGAAGACATGCCAGTTATTGGTTGCAAATTACCAGGTGATAGTATAAGTAGTCTCATCCATTTGAGATACTTGAGTTTTTCAAAAAACGTCTGGTTTGCGTTTGTGTCATCATCTATAATCGAAGTACAAGTTCACACTTCACATGTTTAATTCTATCATTTTATGGTAATAGGTATTGAATTTTAGTGCTAAACCAATAAATGAACTTGCAAAGATTTCAGTTTCTTTTTTTTTTGAGTTTAGATTTCAGTTTCAGTATCTGACAACTCTTTCATTTGAATAATTGATTATTATTAGTATTGTTTTACATTACCAATTCATAAAATGATACCTCTAAAAGAATAGAGAAGAGGAGGAAATTGCATGAAAATGAAATAAATGGGTTAGGAAATGCAAATCCTGCCATTATTGGGCCTATTGGGCCCCGAGTCCAACCAAACTTGAATCAAGATCCGTAACAAATTTGCGTTAGGTGGACGCAAACGCGTGGTTAGTGTTGGGCCAGCTATGTTAGCTAAACAATTTGTGTATATAATATTTAGGACCCAACCCAACCCAATCAAGATCCCCCCCTTTTTTTTGGTAGGACAATCAAAATCCCTGAAATTTGTAATGCTACTTCAATTTTCAATTCAGTCCATGAAATTTTCTCTTGTATTTTCTCGAGAAAAATTCGACGTTGGAAATCGGTTTGCCACGTCAGCAACAATATCCGTTGTGAGTTTTAACTGCAAACAGAAACATCATCGTTCGTTTCGTCACTTGATAATCTCTTCCAATCCTTTCATTTTCTTTGCTCCTCTCTTTTTCTTTTCCACTTTATCTTTTTTCCCTTTCTATGTGCTTCCTTCAATGGATTCCAAGACCATCTTCTTCTCTTCCACTGTTCAATCTTCTTCTTCATTGCTCTCTTCTGCTAACCTCCCTATGATCAGCCGACAATTCCTTGGTTTCAATCACAGGCTGCGGCCGCCCGGCTCCGCTTCTTCTTCTTCTTCTCCTCTCAGAAAAAAACATAAACACTTGGCCTTCTTACGCCTCCAGTCTCCTCGCTTCCCTGTCAGAGCTTCTATTGACTCCAATTTGGTTCTTGTCGTTATAGGTGTCACCGCATTATCTGCTTTATCTCTTGCTTGCTATAACCGGTTCTTCAGTAATACTCAGAGTTCCAAAAAGGTGAGTTTTATTGTTTAAAATTATGTTTGATTACACTTTTTGTTTTCTTGTTAGTTGGTTTTCGACTCTGTATCAAGTGTTGCTCTAATTATGTTAATTTTGGACAGAACTATCTGATAAAGCTTGAAATTTTGTATTGTGAATGCACAGCTAAAGGCTAAAGCGATACTTTTTAGAAATTCTGAAGAATTGATTTGATCATAGATTCATTTGCCTGTAATGCTCATATTATGATGATTGTTGTAGAACTAAATTGAGAGAACTGTTACTGTTCATTGCACGGTAAGTGATTAAATATGATTAGTTTGCTTCCTATATAAGGAGTTTAAAATTATTAAAACTTTGGGGTTAAGGTTGGGTTTAATTTAGTTTACTTGCGGATGTAATTATCTTTTTTAATACGATGCCATGCCTCTGCCCTGAATAGGCATCTGGTTCATCATCTTCTGCTTTACCTCATCAGAAGAATGGAACAGTTGTGGAGATCCAGACTGGTAACAGTCAGATTCTGGAAAATGGGGATCTTCAAAGGGAGACCTTTGCTAAAGAAACGAATAATTTGGCAGAGAAACTGAGGGAAAATACTGAAGCTCATGAAAATAAGGAGGTGGTTTTTCAGTTTCAGGAAACCACTGTGGCCAATGAGGATCTTCTGTTGACTAAAACATCAGAGTCAAGTGGTGCTGATTGTCTTGTATTCACTGCTGATAGTCCCGATGCTTCTGAAGAATCTGGAATATCTGATATACCTTTCCAACCTACTGTGCTGCTCGAATCAGGACCATTGCAGCCGCTTATGTTTGCAACAGAAATGTCTGAACTGCACATTGAAGAAGTTGAAAGTATAAATGAATTTGAAGCTGGTCTTCCTAGAATAGCTGTAGTGCCTATGTCTACTGCTTCTTCAGTTCTTGAAAAGGATGATCACGTCCTTGTTGAAGAAAGTGAGGTTACCAGACATTATAACATATTCAAAGAATCTGTCAGAGAAGAGCTTCACACCTTTTATGACGCTGACCAGGCGGTGGAAAACTCTTTGACAAACTTGAATGGTCTGAAACCAGTATCTTCTCATGTTAGTTTTTCTACACTGAAGCAGAATAGTGAACGAAACAGGGCCCAGTTGTCATCAAAGACATCTCTCCAAACTGCAGGTTATGCCATAAAAGACATCTATCATTATGATTCCATTTTAATGTATGTTGTAGTTTTGCATGAACATCTCTCTCTTCTTTTATTTATTCCATATCCCTGCAGCCTGTCGTAGACATTGACTTTCTGTTACTAACATTGTTTAAAGGACGCTTTTCATCCAGATATGGTTGAAGGAAAAGTAGCTCAGGCATGTTCTAACAGAGGCTCTACTCACAAAAGAAAAGACTTTGGAAGGGGTGGGCAATTTCAAAGAGACAAGGAAAATAAACACTTGATTCAGAAGGATACAAAGTTGCCCCCATATTCCTTCCCAAATGGGATGCCTGCTAATGACAATCACCATCCTGAAGAGCATTTTAGTTCTTACAATCGTCTGCTAAGAGATGGAAGGTAACTTTCCAGTCGTTCATGTTTTAAAACTTCATATGTCCCCTTGGAAAATAATTCCATATAATATCAAAAGCTGTTTTAAAATGAACTGAGGAAAATTTCTTTACTATCTTTTTTATCAGGCATCGAGATATTATAATTTCATGATGGAATCTGTAATAATCTTTCCTTTTATCATTTATCTGCCCTCTGACCTTGTCTTTGATGCATATTAGGCTAAGTGACTGTGTAACTTTGCTCGAAGATATGGAACAAAAAGGTTTACTGGATATGAATAAGGTAGGGCTGTCGATTTAGATATATTTCTTTGCTTTTCCACGAAAAGAAGGGGGACTGGGGTGAATATCATATCCTTATTTACATTTATGTGTTAATCAGATTGCTTGTTTTCAGGTTTATCATGCAAAGTTTTTCAAAATATGCAATAAGAAAAAGGCTGTACAAGAGGCTTTCCGTTTCACCAAGTTGATTCCAAACCCAACCCTAAGTACATTTAATATGTTGATGTCTGTGTGTGCAAGTTCTCAAGATTCAGAGGGTGAGTCCATTATGTGTTGCCAGTATGTTTGCCTTTCGTAAATACTTGATCAGAACAGCTTACTTCTTGATGTGAATGTTTCTCCAATATCTAATGTCTTTCCAACATTTAGGAGCCTTTGAAGTTTTACGACTTGTCCAGGAAGCTGGGTTCAAGGCTGATTGCAAACTTTACACGACATTAATATCAACATGTGCCAAAAGTGGAAAAGTTGACACAATGTTTGAGGTATGTAAGCTTCTGCTGACTTTTCTTGGCACTAACAAAGCTTTTACTCTTCAGGCTGTCTTGCTGCTACAGTTTGCATTCTCATTCTGCTTTCCCTCATGTTTCCACCATGACCAGTAAAAATGCTTTTCCTCATACATTAGAATAACTGTCATTGTGTAGTTCTTTTCTGTTTGCGAAATCTGAAGTTGAAATCCTGCAAACATAACTTTCTTTCCTAGATGCATTTTTACAAATCACTTGATACCAATAAAAATGGTGTTTCTCCAGATTTTTAGTGCATATCTCATGATATCCAAACCACTTTTTTACTGCATATACATCTCATGATGATCAAATCTGTCTGATGAAACATTTCAGATTAACAAGTATAATCACAAGTAAATTGATTGTCAATTGGCTTCCTAGGTGTTCCATGAGATGGTGAATTGTGGAGTGGAACCTAATGTTAATACATATGGAGCACTCATTGATGGCTGTGCCAGAGCTGGGCAAGTGGCCAAGGCATTTGGTGCTTATGGAATAATGAGATCAAAGGTATTTTTTTATGACACAAAATAATTCTTTACCTCATTTATATATCATCTGTAAGTTTTCCAGAATCAAGTCTTTACCGGCATGCAGTTGCCTAGTGTTTTTTTTTTTGGTATTGTGGCTAAATCTTCACTGATGAGACAATATATGCAGTAGAATGTAAAGCCAGACCGAGTTGTATTCAATGCACTTATCACCGCATGTGGTCAATCTGGAGCAGTGGATCGTGCTTTTGATGTGTTAGCAGAAATGATGGCTGAAACACAGCCTATAGAACCTGATCACATCACTGTTGGTGCACTTATAAAGGCGTGTTCAAATGCTGGTCAGGTGTGCATAATGCATATCTATTCTTCTCTAACTTTACTCAGTTTGTTTTCATTTAATGTAGTTGTTTCAACATAATGTCTTGCTTACAGGTCGATCGGGCACGGGAAGTATACAAGATGATTGATAAATTTAATATCAGCGGCACTCCTGAAGTTTATACAATTGCTGTTAATTGTTGCAGCCAGAATGGTGATTGGGAGTTTGCGTGCAGGGTATATGAAGACATGAAAAGAAAAAGTGTGGCTCCTGATGAGGTATTCTCTTACTCTTCCTTTTCTCTTCTCCTCCTCTCCACTGCCCCTTTATCAGTCAGTACAACAGCTGCTAGACATAAAGAAAATGACTGCATGCACTTGACTGGAATTTAGCACATCAAAGTTGTTCCAGATTACATAGCTGATTCAGTGACTAATGTTGCAAGACTTTTATAAATCGTGATGTTCACTAAACTTCAATAAAATTTTGCACATAAGTTTCCATTTCTTTGATTCCATAACAATTGTCGTCGTTGCTTTTGTTCTTTGGCCAATAGATTTCATTATTTATAGCATTCCAGTTTCAATCTTTCTTGGATCTTTTGGCAACCGCATCAATATCTTAATCAACTTTCCTTTATTGCAGGTATTTATTAGTGCATTAATAGATGTTGCCGGGCATGCTGGAAATCTGGATGCTGCTTTTGAAATCCTAGATGCAGCAAAGAATCAAGGGATAAATATTGGGATTGTGTCATATAGTTCATTGATGGGAGCCTGCAGCAACGTAAGTCTAATCAGACAGTCTTATCATGAATGTTGATATAACAAATTACTATCATCAAATGTACTAAAAATGCACATTCTGTTATGTTTGTACTTTTCCTTGTAGACATGATGTTTAAGCTTTATTCCTTGTCCTAAAATACACATTTTCTAATCAGTTGAATGCTATGTCTTAACTCTGGCATGGAAACATGCTGCATGGGGTCTGACATTGAAATAGACCTGTGGAAAAATTCTTTCTAGTGCTCCTTATTCTTATATGACATGGTTTTCTGATATATTTCAGGCTAAGAACTGGCAAAAGGCACTGGAGCTGTACGAAAATATAAAGGCTCTTAATCTAAATTTAACAGTTTCTACAGTGAATGCTGTAATTACTTCTTTGTGTAAGCAGCCATTTGTCTCTTATTTTTATTTGTGAAAATTCTTTATTATAGAATAAGCTTCTTTTTTGGAGTACGGAATGATACTATCAGACTTAAATACAGGTGAAGCAGATCAGCTGCCAAAGGCCATGGAAGTTTTATCAGAGATGAAGGAGTTGGGGTTGTGTCCAAGTACTATAACGTACTCTATACTTTTGATGGCAAGTGAAAGGTAATTCAGTGGAGTTCTCTTAGTATTTTCGACACACTATTTCATATGTATGCTTTTATCTGGTGAATCTCTGACAATTTGGTGCATCTTTTATAGAAAAAATGATTTTGAAGTAGGCCTCATGCTCCTCTCTCAGGCAAGAAAGGATGGGGTTGCACCTAACATCGTTATGGCTAGATGCATAATTGGTATGTAAAAGATTTTTCTGCTTAATGATACGATTTATGTTTTTTTTTAACAACTTTTACCCTGCTATACTACTAGTTATCCAAAATAAGTTGATTTCTTATCATGTTCTTTTTCCTCCACAGCCCCTCCCCTCAAATAAATTCCACATTGCCTGAATGAATTTCATTTTTTGAAAGCAATAGAATGTCACATTTTAGGTGAAGCATTTGGCGATCTTACCCATTCAAAAACTTTGGTATCAGCTGCAAGTCCATGTGATAGACTCATGTTTCAAAGTATTTTGAAAAAAAGTATTTTGAAAATATAGATCTTACACGGTCTGTGTTATGTATACTTGTGTATGTCTATATATAAGAATTATACTTCTTTGTAATTGAATTGAATTTTATAATGCACAAAAGACAATGAAACAGAAACACACACACACACATCTGTATATCAGCCTTAAGGATTTTATATAATTCTTTCAATGTTATCTGTTTGAAGGTATGTGCTTGCGAAGATTCAAGAAGTCTTGTATGGTTGGTGAGCCTGTTTTGTCTTTCAATTTAGGACGACCACATATTGAAAACAAATGGTACTTTATTCCTTTGACAAGTACAAGTTTTTTGTTATATTTTTATTTATTTTTATCTTAATCTTTTAAAGCACAACTTTGATGATGATTACTATGAATTGGAAATGTGCTCTCCCACTGTAGGACGTATTATTTTGGGGGAAGCTTAGGTCATTTCTAAATTAAAGCTGATTTCTAGATTTACTTAAAAGCTAGCGAAAGCGTTGGTGAAAACTAATCTTTAATGTCCTCCCTTTCTTAGGACGTCAGTTGCTTTGGCAGTCTACCGTGATACTATTGTTGCTGGTACAGTACCTACCATGGAAGTTGTTTCACAAATTTTAGGGTGTTTGCGGATCCCTCTTGATGATTCTTTGAAAAGTAGACTCGTTGAGAACCTGGAAGTTAGTGCTGATTCATCAAGATACTCTAGCCTCAGTTCATTGATAGATGGATTTGGCGAATATGATCCTCGTGCTTTTTCATTACTTGAGGTAAGAACATGTTCAACTGTAATCTGCCAATTCTTTGGTCTCGAAGCTTGGAAGTGCAGAGTATTTAATCAATGCCTGTTATTTTTGCTAGGAGGCTGCTTCTTTTGGAATTGTTCCATGTGTATCCTTCAAAGAAAGTCCTATTGTTATCGATGCAAGAGAATTGCCAATTAATATAGCGGAGGTTTGTGGATCTCTCTACTATCGATACGATATTATTAAATTTTCTTATCATTTAGGAAGTTTCTTTGCCTTAGTTGAGGCCTACTGCTTCAGATTGCTGTGAGTGCTTTGGAACTTTATAGCATTATGCACCTTGCAGAGTTGCAGTTTACCAACATTATGAATGGTTAAAGCCTTGAACTGCTTGGTCTTTATGATTGTTTTTAACAGCTGGAATTTTATTAATCAGAGACATTCTGGGTTTTTTTTTGTTCTTTTTTTTTTCTCTTTTTTTGTTCTTAAAAAAGAATTCATTTTCTACATTTTTCTAAATTCCCACATTCTATATTATGATAATATAATACGAAAGTGTGAATATAATGTTAAATGTTTTTTGAAGTTGACAATTTATACTTGGTGGTTTAATTAAGCAAACTATTTACTGCTTTAGGTGATATTTTCACGTTACTATTTCCTGTTACTCTTGTCAGGTTTACCTCTTAACAATATTGAAAGGTCTCAAGCATCGGCTTGCTGCTGGTACGTATGATGTCCTTTTTTATCTGTTTTGCACTGTATTTTAAGGAATCTCTGGATGTAAGGTTGCTTTTTATTGAAATTATAAGAAGCCTCTAAAAGAAGAATGTAGAGTATGTCATATACATATAAATCTGTTAAGATCAGAATGGATTGCCTTGTTCTGAGATTGATAATTCAAATGACATAAACAACTTAGGTTCCGTTCAGTTTCATTTGCAGTTTTGCATTTTTCTTTTTCCTCTCAATGCATTTCTTAAGGCAAATCGCAACTGCACTAACCTAACAGAGCTTTATTTTATCAGACAAAATTTGTAGGATTTCTGGTGAATACTTGCAGAAATACTAATTCCTGTTGTTGGCATTCTTGGTACATTGGCCTTTCTGTAGGTGCAAAATTGCCCAGTATATCCATCGTACTGCCCTTGGTGAAGGCACAAATTTCGAACCCTGAAAAGGAGAAATCAATCAATCTTGCTGGGAGGTTAGAGGATTTCCTACTTGCATTAGCTCACTTAGTCATAACTCATACCACACACTCGAATAATTAATTGGTGACGCTGCTGTTTATTATGTGCTGCTAATTTAATGGTTCAGAATGTGATTGTATTATAAATTAAAGAATAAAAATGAGATGTTCTGAAAGAGAGGAAAGAGTTGGCCTGTAATGAGGTGGTGGACATTGGACAATATAGTTGCTTTTGCGCAGAATTCAGAGACCGTATTAATTTTGTACTTCAATCAATTGAAAATAGATTGATGGTTTTTATATATGTCAATTTATTTATGTGGACAGGCTTGGGCGGGCAATTGCGGCATTACTGAGAAGGATTGGACTTCCATACCAAGGGAATGAATCGTATGGGAAAATCAGAATCAATGGGCTTGCATTAAACAGATGGTTTCAACCAAAGCTTGCTTCTCCTTTTACTGGAAAACCAGGAGAGTGGAATGTCTCGCAAATGCGTTTGGGGAAAGGAATTTTCCATCAGCAACGCAACATTCGAACAGGTAATTTGTCTTTGGATTGAGAGTATAATCTTCAGTTCAGAATTGGGTTTATGGAAACAACCTCAAGGCATTAGTTGTCTGTTTCCATGAAACCTAAGCTGATGCTTTTTTTCAATTTCTTAGACTTACATACTCCCAACTTGGATTGAGGAGTAACTTATATAGGAAGATAATTGATCTAATGATCATTTTGTGTAAAGAAAGTTGGGAGGGGTATAGTAAGAGTCATAGACAGATTTACAATTGGGCAATTCTCTGCTCCCTTTGAAAATCTGAATTTTTGTATTATGTTCTTGTATTTTGTAATTATTACAAGTAGAACAAAGTTTTGTCTCTGTTTCCATTGAAATTTAATTAGTATTATCTATCTATATCCTACATATATAAGTACAGTGTACAGACTACAAAAATCATTGGTAGCCAAACTGAAAACACTGATTCACATATTGTGGATAATGATTTTACTATCCAAATCTGTCATAAACTGATCGGATATTTATTTATTGTCATCCCTATATCCACCAATTTGTTGATAAAAGGGCCCAATCCTTTTTAATCCTTTCCTAGTTTTGTGCTCAAATTTTCATCCCAACTTCTGATGAGTATATGGATTGGGTCCATTTGGCCCTCATGAATTCAGTAACCGTGCAATGGGCAGAGAAAAGGGACAATGTCCATGTGAGGAGCATTTCCAATTTGTGCAACAAAGAAAAGATTTTTGGGGTTTGAGTGTGACAGAGTGGACTTGAAATGAGCCCTTTCGAAAAGCCACCAGGTCATTTCTGTTGTAATTTTGGTGGGCACCCAAATCCCCTTTACTGATTTGTTTGTTCATATATCATTCTAATATATACCTGTCTGTCCATCAATTCCAAGCTAGAAAGCCAGAGAGAAGATTGTTGATTGGCTAACGCAAATATATGGACACCCATCAGCATAATTTTCCTGCTGGAAAACACTTATCTTTACAAAGTCTTTGGAATCTCTCGTTTTATCATATTTGGGTCCATTTCCCTTCTGGAAAGTAAATCCATTGAATTACAACCCTGTTTAAAGTTGTTCCATTTCCATTTGGCAAGTGGCAACCAGACCTTTTTTAAAGTTTAATAAGATTTTTTTGATTAAATTCTGCAGATAAGAAGCCCTTTCTTCCTATACCTTTCCCAATCTATTACACTTCATTTTGAGTTAAAAGAAGGACGAAATGATTGAGATTTTCAAAATTGCCAAGTTGAAAAGTGTACTTTGATTTGATTCCTTTATTGACATTAACTATTCAATATTGCATCTATCAAAAAACTATTCAGTATTGCAACTTGTCAAAAACTTTTTATTTTGGCAGCAATACTCTCAGAAACTCAACTCTCAACGAGATGGATCGAGGCATCTATCTTGACAATTTGATGCCAGCATTGGAAACTTAATTAAATGAACCAAAATTGAAGAGAAACATTAAGGATTCAAAAACAAAGAATTTCATTAATCATCATTAACGGACAACATTTTGGTGGGAGGAGAGAGCATATATATATATATTTAATCTCTTCACTCACAATCCTTGTCCAAATGTCAAAAAAATTTCTGCATTTACATTTCTCATACTATAATATTTCTACAAGTTGATCAAATAAAAGAATTTAACTAATAATCAAATCTTCTAAACTCTGGCTAAGAGCATTTTTCTCTTGTTTCATCTTTTCAAGAGGAATGCAACCGAGAAGTGAGATCAAGAAAAGCATCTTCGTCACAAGGAATTGTAAGGCCGCCCATGGGATGATTGAAGCCAAACTCTTCCTCTGCCCGGTTGAGCAAATCTAGAAAAGAAGGATGATTCAAATAAGAAATGGGAACAACAAATCTTGTCTTGTGGATTTCTCCAACATAAACAGCAATGTGGCCTTTTGGAACATCTGTCTGGTTCCTTGATTGCAGTTTCAGAACTTGCTTGGCATGATGAATCACGGAAGGCAAACGAATACCCATTTCTGATCTTGAATTGAATGTGAGAAAAAGAAAAAATGAGCTGATCTAAGTTATGGGTTTTGGTTGAAAGAAACTAGGAATGAAAGTATATTAAATTGCAATAGAACTTTGTAAGTTTGCAGGTTGATGAAGTAGGCTTTGTTGGTGTTTGTATTTATAGGGAGAAAAAGGGTGTTTGATTGAATTGGCAAATTGGTGAGTATTGGAAATTGAAAGATGGCCCACTTCCTATAAGATTCACATGGCCATTGCCCATTTAACTCAACAACTATCTCTCTCCTCTTTCTCATCTATTTAATTATTCATCATCACAACAACATTGAGAGTTTGACAGTTGACACCCACTTTTCTAATTTTGAAGTCATAGTCTAAATATAAGCATTGCCATGGTTGTAGCAAAATAAATTAACATTGCCATGGCTAGTCAATGTTGAATTGTTGATGCCTTAGAAATACTATAAGCAGCAAATTCATGTGATGAGTTTTTATTGAAAGAAATTAAAACTACATTCATGTGAGTTCCGGCTGTTACTATCTCCATAATCTCATCAAAGACGTCATATTATATTGCATGGTTGGCTTCCATTGCAATTAGATATGAAATTTGTATTGATCATTAGTTTTGGATTAGCTAGGCTCCATTTTGGATTATGCGATTCTTGCAATAATATTAATCTGATCATCTTGGCTTCTTTTTCTCCTTTCAATGATTGGGACCATTTTTTTGGTTAAATGATTGGAACCATAATTTTGTTACATCATTTGCAAAATATTCATGTTTGAGCTATTGGCATTGGATGATAATATATATATTACTTTTTGAGAGAACAATTATATATCAATTGGGCGAGTTCCATTATAAATTCTCTGTAAAATTATCTACATAAGTTTTTTTTTTTTTTTTTTTTTTTTTTTTTTCATAGGAGTTTTATTCTATGTTAGCCTTTCTTTTGTTTAAGGATTAAATATTAGTGTAACTAAGAAAAATGTTATTTGCCCCTTCAATTTGCACACCTACTTTGACGTGACACTAACTAAATTTAGCTATAAATTTACAAAAACCTAAGCTATAGGGTAAATCATAAAACTTAAGATATGATATAACCCACTTAACTAATTTAATGGAATCTAACAAATTAAAAAATATAAGGAAGCTTTGAAGGCTTTCAACGGTTAATGAATAAAAGGAACATTAATTAGAGGTAATTGGGAGAAAGAAGACAACCTAAAAGATTGATACAATATATGATTGAAAGAACACATGGCAATTATTTCCATTTGTTTCTGCACAAATTGTGGTAAGGCACATGGATTGATTGACCAAATCTGTTGCTGCCAATAAAGTCTGCGTTATCACATGCACTAATCTTATACAAAAACAAATTTGCAAAGATATAATTAAGATCCTGCGTAGTTATCTACCTTGAGAAAAGGGCAAATTAGCTAGTTCCAGTTCAAAGTCAGGTTACCATATGATCTTTTATCAAGTAAAAAATGGAAATTATGAATCTTGATGGATTCTCGGATCTAGAGCAACTGATATCAACAACATGCCCCAAAATAGTTGAGGGAATAGAATATCCTTCATATTTGGAAAGATTTTCCCAAATAATTACTAAAACCATGCATACATATTTTAGGATATATTTCCATATATATCATTCTTTAGTACTAATTTTAAATTGCTTAGTGCAACTTTATTGCTTTTTTATTTTATTTTAATTTATTAATTGGAGAAGCTCCGAGAGGTATGAGATGCCTTCCAAGAAAATAGGTTCGAACTCCGCCCTTCCCTCCCTTCCTTATAAACCAAGAGAGAACATGCACCAATATTCATTCACTTAACTAAATAGTACTAATGGTCCTAACCTAATTGATGGGTGAAATTGTTACTAATATTCAGCAAAACCAAAGTTTTTCGCTCTTTGAAGATTGTTTACTGTTGACTTAACCCAGGTTTTAATTAAGCAAGATGCAATTAATTATTGCCTCTATGATGAGAAGTTTACAGAAATTAATGATTTTAGTATTGGAGAGCAATTAATGTTACTTTCCATTCATTACAGTTAATTCACACACGGGTTTCTCGGTTAATAGAGCAACTTCGTACTACACTTAGTGAAGAAATATAGAGAGAGAGTACTATTGAAGCCTCTATCTGAAACACTATGACGAATTTGTGTAAAACAAATCTCATCCAATCTTAAGCAATAATAATAGACCTTAAACAAAATCTCTCGAATTCGAGTTTTGTGAATGACAAAAATAAGTGCTAGGAGAGTTTCTCCTCATATTGGTCCTGACATGGCTTGGGACTAGTCAGGATCCAATGTGGTTACCAAATACTGGAGGTTAGTATAATAAAAAGGGGAAAGTTATAAATACTTATGATTTGCACTCAAGAATAATAATTACACTTTTTTATCTTAAATTTGCATGTCTCCAAACAAGTAAAAAATATATTATTGTATTCAAACACCTAAATATCCCTTATATTTGAACCAAGTACTATTATTGAATGCAAATCATGAGTACTTGTAGCCTCTCCCTAATTAAAAAAAAAAAACCTCTAAAACTCTACAATTTTGTCAACCATGTGCATAATTCACCCAAAAAAAAGTCAAAATTTTCCCATGTTTTTTTGCTTAATTTAGCTCAAGAATTAATTATGTCCTCTATCTCTATGCCAATGGTACAATAGAAACCACTTGTTCCCTTGAAAGGCAAGGTACATATATATATATGCAACAAAAAACACTCCCAAAGCACTCAGTACCAAAATTTAATGCTTCAAAACAGAGCCAACAGACTTGAAACTCCAAGAGCAGGGCATATTCAATCTAACAAACAAATATATCAATGTGATTTGCTTGTCTAGAAACAGAACAGTTTTATACAGGAGAACCGGTACAATAATCACATGTTGATCTTATTCACACTTCCTAACAACAAGCAGACACATCTCATCACTCTAGCAAATACAACTACCCTTAATTTTCACTTGTCCTTAATTTGATCTATCTTTTTTGCCAATGCAAGGGGTTTCCTGAATTAGTCCATTGTGACCGACTTAGTTTTGCATGTGAAGAGGGAAATCAGAGCTGATTAATTTGAAATTTGAATTCTTAACAAAGTAGAGTAGTTACCTTATTATGATGATATATTAGCAATATGGGTGAATACCATGAAGAAGAATTTCTCTAATTAAATGGAAGAAATTACAATATATACTTGAAAGGGTCAAGAACTTCATTGTTAATATTGGGTTAAAATTTACACTTATAGAGAACAAAATGGAAATCAACTTGTCAAAATTGAGGCAATAAACTGCTCTGTTTTCATGAGGAATGCAACTGAGACGTTAGAGTGATGAAGGCATCTTCTTTGCAGGGAATAGTAAGGCCGCCCATAGGATGATTGAAACCAAACTCTTCCTCTGCGCGGTTGAGCAATTCCACAAACGAAGGATGATTCAAATATGAAATTGGGACCACAAATCGTTTCCTCTGGGCCTCAGCTCCAACATAAACTGCAACGTGCCCTTTTGGTACATCAGGTTGTTTCCTAGAGAAACCTGCAGAGTGAGTCTTCAGAATTTGCCTGGAACTCAAGATCACGGATTGCAAACGAAAACCCATTTCTAAGACTGAATCAAAGCTGGAAATTAAACAACAATTGGTATTGGTTTGATGATAAGCTTGAAATGTAATGAAAGAGGTTGGAGCTGGAAGGATGGATTGGTGTTTGTATTTATAGTGGGCATATGTTGGTGTCAGCTGGTTTTGAAGTTTCTAGGAGGACCCAATTTCCCAAAAACCCACATGCCTTCGCTGACTTAGGCCACTCAATTTTCTATCTCTTTCATTTTTAAATAATTAAATCAGTTACTAATATTTTCCCAATATACTTATGGTGCAAAAACAGAGCCCACTTGTTCCTTTGAAGTCAGTCTCAAACTTACACTTTTTTATATGTTGCTCAAGTTGCATACCAAAAAACAATCGGAATTCGGCAGCATATTCGTGAAATTGCTATCTTTTAATTGGAAACTTTTGAACCAAGCAAATATTCATGTTTTATCATTTTGTGGAACCTAAAAATCAATCCCAATTAAGTTTGGATTAGGTGTTGGAAAGCATTGGTTGTAAGTCGAAGTTCTTTCTTAGTTCAAACCAGGATCCTTGTTTTATTTAGTCTTTTAAGTACTCAAAATTAGTTGTCCAAGATTAAATAAATTACAGCATAATCTTTCTTAGATATTGTCGCAAGCCAAAAGTTTATGATTTAGTTGCCTTGAACTTATCTTCCATTCGGTCATCGTTTAGAGCAGTTCCATAGTCCAATTACAAAAATTGCCGATACTAAATCTGTCCTTACTTGAGGAAAAAGAAGAAAAAAGTCTGCAACATGACGAAATTCTGATACCAAATGATAAATTAACAGCTGCAGTCACTATAGACTAATTAATGCCGTTGAAACTATACGAAGCATAATAATCAATATTAATGGATTATCAATTGAACTGGCATATCATGACGAAGGCCAATTGGTAGAGAAGAATGCATGCATGGTTGTGGGCTGCCAATTTTCAGGGCAATAATTTGAAAGGCACATGAACACATGTGTACTGATAATTGACAGAATCAATCTCTTGCTATTAATTTGCGACTGCATGCGCCTTGCTTTTGGTATTGATTACTAATATATTTAATTAACTTGGTACTTGACGACATGCATCATATTGGGAATTCTTCGTCTTAAATTTTGTTGCAAAGGATAACGTTTTGGAGTTTGTGAATTTTGAGATCCAATGAGAAAAGAGATATTTGAAGAGCATATATAAACTAGACATTGTTCGCAATCTTGAAAGTTCCAGGGTTAATTGAACATGAATTTTTTAGGGGATCTAACCGATCCAAGTTGAATCACTGACGTAATGCAGCGAGAAAGTCAATATAGCAGAAATTTATGACTCTGAGCTAAGCAACTTGCTATTTATAGCATATAAAAATTAAAATAGAATCTGTCCCTGTCTATAGGTATCTAAATTCCAAGTTGATTCACCGTACACCATTTATCTTGTTAGAGTATATACTTAGTTTCAAAGTTAACTTGAGATAGAAGGAAAATCCAAAAAATTTACCTACATCTAGAGGAAATTTTCATCTCTAAACTATTTTTCCTTCCACTCCTCCAAGTATATGTATGTAGCACTTAAATTAATAAGGACTAAAGTTCCTTTTTGCCCCATAAACTTCTCTCAAATTGACGTTTTGCCTCCGAAACTTTAATTTGGAACTTTTTTACCCATAAACTTGTAATTTGAGAACACGTTAATCCCTCTGTAACAGAATCTGTGAAGCAATAGCTACAACGAAATGACAAGGGGCTTCCAGATTAAGAACATGGAAGGGGACCATTCATGCGGTGTCAGTTTCAAAAACAAGCAGGTCAAATCAAAGATGATAGCAAAGAAGTTGCACGAGACCATAAGAGAGACGACCCCAAGATGAGGCTGAAACAGATTCAAAAGGCTATTGCTTCACAAATATTAGTGGATGTTAATCTCAAAAGATGTGCTAGGCTGAAGCATAAAGTGAAGAATGAAATTGCTCACATATTTTGTTACGGAGGGACTAACGTGTCCTCAAATTGTAAGTTTAGGGAAAAAAAAGTCTCAAATTAAAGTTTACGGGGCAAAATGTTAATTTGAGATAAGTTTAGGAGACAAAAAAGGACTTTAGTCAATTAATAAGCACTGGTTCTATTTTGTTTGGCAAGTCGAGATAACGAAATTAAATTAGCTAGCCTCACATGCCTCAATATATATTGAATTAATTTATTAGTTAATGTTCTCAAGAGAATATCCCAATGATTAAGAGCTTCAGTGTCTTGTTAAAAGTCTTAAGTTCAAATGTTTAGTACCGGAAAATTAGTTAAATATCTTGCCCCGTTTGTGAAGTAAAAAATTTATATTGATATATCATAACCCTTGTACCATGGTAAAGTTGCATTGTTGCAACATAGCACATGAACTTGATTTTTGTCTCCGGTTCAATATATCATCCCCGCAAAATTGATCAAATTCAAACATTCGAAGTATAATGGAGATTAGATAAAAGAACTTTATATACTATATGACTTTAATTGTGATAGCAAAATTCTGCTACCAAACCAAACATCGGTTTATGTACAACTTCTCTTCTCTTGACAATATTAAGGACAAAAAGGATTGGCAATCTGCCTTCTTCCCTTATTAGGCATGCAAGCTAGAAGTGAGATTTAGGAAAGTATCTTCTCTGCAGGGAATTGTGAGATGACCCATGGGATGATCAAATCCAAACTCTTCCTCTGCCCTCTTTAGCAAGTCTTTGAACGAAGGATGATTCACAACTGATATTGGAACCACAAATCGCCTTGTTTGTGTTTCTCCCACATAAACAGCAACGTGGCCTTTTGGAACATGATGATCTGGCTTCTGATCTCTTGCAATAAGAGGCCGCAACTTAAGAATTTGCTTGGCACTGGAAACCATGGACGCCACACGAACACCCATAATGTCTAATTGATTTCAAGTGAGAAAGGAAGAAAACAAGAAGATATAGATTGGTTTCTGAAGATGAGGAGATTGAACTAGTTAACACTGAAAAGAAGGCGCTGTTCTTGTAGTAAAACTTGTAAATTTCTGTCAGGTTCTTGGAGCTAAGAGGCTAATGATTGTTTCTATTTATAGAGTTTGGAAGAATTGAAATGCAAAATATTAAATATTTTTCAATTTCAACAAAAGCCCAAATTCGGTTGGTGTTGTCACTATATCTGGCGGCTGGTATACATTTCAGAGGACCCACTGCGACGAAGACTCACATGGCTTATCTCACTTGACTCGGCCATTTTCCCCTGTTTATTTACGTAAAATCTATCTACAAATTATAAATGCATCATAGCTAACAATTGCTCCCAAGTCCCGACCAATAATGGTGCCAAATAGACCCACTAGCTAGCCAAGCTCAACCCGGAGTCTAAATACCAAAAGTAGGTTAGCCATTATGTTTGAGAGAAAACAGAGGGCCGTACTCCGGAAAAGTATACATCAATGGAAAATGCATCAATTGACGAAATTTTGAGTTAAAAGTACTGAAAAATATATTTGTCCTTGTAGCGTACCGCCAGGTTACAATAATGATATACTTATCATTTATACACGGTATATATCTAACTGATCAGTTAACCAATAATATATATGTGGGTTTTTTAACAAGTAAATTGTGGAGTAACACATTTCTTTATCTATGGTCGACTTGTAATTGAATTGATAAACATGCCTTGGCTGTTATATATTTAAGTTAAGTCTCTGAATCGGTCCAAGTTGTCATTGACCAAGGAAAGAAATACGTATATGCCAAGAACATTGGAATGATGAGAAAATATGCTTTGCAAGAGAACGGAAGTGTATTTCCATTTTCAAAATTGCTATATTTTGTTTGAACAATTTCTAATACATGATCAATTGCTTTTTTTTTTTTTTTTATTTCGATTAGTTCTCTCCGCGCTATGCATATACTCAATTGCTTTTTGCTCAGATAAATTCTCCAAGCAGCTGCAGCGTAACACAGGTTTGCTAGATTAATGCTAGTAATTAATAATTAAAATAAGAATGAAATCCAACTTCTACTAAAAAAATGAAATCCAACTTTTTTTTCTATCTTATAGATTAATGTAAACTAAAATCTTTAATCATGTCTGAAGAATAGAACATTGACATAGAATTTTGATAAAGAATTAGAGTTATTGGCTTGGTTGATATGGCTGGAAATTGAAGCCTTTCCTTTTGTGTTGAAGGAACTTAGATGCCTTCTTCTTCCTTCTTATAAAATGCTTTTATAGTCTATTTCTAGTTGAAAGCATAAAGATGGTTCGCAACCAACTCTTTATAGATTAATGTAAACTAAAATCTTTAATCATGTCTGAAGAATAGAACATTGACATAGAATTTTGATAAAGAATTAGAGTTACTGGCTTGGTTGACATGGCTTGAAATTGAAGCCTTTCCTTTTGTGTTGAAGGAACTTAGATGCCTTCTTCTTCCTTCTTAGAAAATGCTTTTATAGTCTATTTCTAGTTGAAAGCATATATAAAGATGGTTCGCAACCAACTCTTTATAGACTAGACTAGACTAGGAATCCTTTTATTTTTTGTACGTAACTTAGTTAATGGTTCCTACCATTAAGGAACTCTAGTAGTTACGTTCTTATTAACTTCTAGATACCCAGAAATAATGGGTAGTTTAAATTTTAAATTTATTAAACAGATTTATTTACATAATACTAGTAATTTGCCACATGTTCCACACATGGGGTTAAAGTTTCGATTGAAATATATTTTAAGTTACATATTATGCAATATAATGTCAATGTTAATTTTGAAAAGATTAAATTTCTTTTAATTTTTACAAATTATTGAGAATAAATTAATCAAATTTTTGTTTCATATTTTTTAAATTAATTTCTAATTAAATCGAAACAAGATTTACATACTCGTAAAAATAAATCCTTAAATCCACTATGCCTGAGATTTAATTAGATAATATAGATATTTCAAGGGAGCTCGGCGTCAAAAATTATGCAAAACTGAGGCGGGACCCGGAACGCGTTTTTAGCCAAATACCATAATGGTAAAAATGAACCGAAAGATTTTTCCACAATTTTTGGCAAAAATACTCATAAAATATATATAATTCAACACCAAAAAGATTGAAGGACTTTTCACGCTTTTAATATCGTTTTTGATATTTTCTGAATTAATTTCTGATTAAATCGAAACAAGATTCAGTTGCACGTAAAAACAAATCCTTAAATCCAATGTGGCTAAGATTTGATTAGATGAATATAGATATTTCAAAGAGTCTCAGCATCAAAAATTATGCAAAACAGAGCTGTGACCCCGGAATAGGGGCGGATGCATGTAATAAGGGGGGTGGGCATGGACCCACCCTGGATTCTTAAAATCTTTAATAAATTTTATACAACTTGTCTTGGTGCCCACCCTAATTTTATTGGGTGTGCCCACCCTTAATGATTGAATTTAATTTAAAGCCCATTTTCCATTGATTAATTAATAAAATATATATTTTGCCTAAGCCTAAATATAAAATGCCTACAAATCTATTATAATTTTTTACAAATTTATATATGAAACATGTTGTGCCCACCCTAAATAATTTTTCTGGATCCGCCCCTGCCCCATAACACGTTTTTTTTCTTCTCAAAAACCGTGATGTAACATACACGATTTCGGCTAAAAACTGACCCGAAAAGCTTTTTCTCAATTTTTTGCCACAATACTAAAAAAAATATAATTCAACGCCAAAAAGATTGACGGCCTTTTCACGCTTCTAATAATGTTTTTCCATTTTTTCCGAATTAATTTCTAATTAAATCGAAACAAGATTTAGATGCTCGTAAAAACAAATCCTTATATCCAATGTGGCTGAGATTTGGGTCGATGAATATAGATATTTCAAAGAGTCTTTGTGCCAAAAATAATAAAAAATTGAGTCGGGATTTCGGAACGCGTTTTTTAGCCAAAAACCATGATGGTAAGTACCCGATTTCGTCTAAAATCTGACCCGAAATATTTTTTTTTTCTCAATTTTTTTGCCACAATACTTATAAAAAATATACAATTCAACGCCAAAAAGGTTGAAGGGGTTTTCACGCTTCCAGTATCGTTTTTCTATTTTTTCTAAATTAATTTCTAATTAAATCGAAAAAAAGATTCAGATGCTCGTAAAAACAAATCCTTATATCCAACGTGGCTGATATTTGATTTGATGAATATAGATATTTCAAGTAGTAATCATGCAAAATTAAGCCGGGGCTCTGGAACGCGTTTTTAGCCAAAAACCGTTATAAAATGATTTCGGCTAAAATTTTACAAAAACTTACCCGAAAATTTTTTCCTCGATTCTTTGCCACAATACTCATAAAAATATATAATTTAATGCAAAAAGATTGAAGGGTTTTTACACTTCTAATATCATTTTTCCATTTTTTCTGAATTTATTTCTAATTAAATCGAAACAAGATTCAGATGCTCGTATAAACAAATCCTTCAATCTAATGTGGCTGAGATTTGGTTAGATGAATGTAGATATTTCAAGGATCCTATCTGCCAAAAATCATGCAAAACTTTGTTGGGGCCTCGAAACGTGTTTTTAGCAAAAACCGTGATGGTTAGTACATGATTTCGCCTAAAAAGTGACTCAATTTTTTTTTCTGAATCTTTTGCCACAATACTCAGAAAACATATATAATTCAACGCCAAAAAGATTGATGTGCTTTTCACGCTTCTAATATTATTTTTTTTTCTGAATTAGTTTCTAACTAAATCGAAATAAGATTCAGATGCTCGTAAAAACATATCCTAATATCCAATGTGCCTGAGATTTCATTCGATGAATATAGATATTTCAAGGAGTCTTTGCATCAAAAATCATACAAAATTGAGTCGGGGCTCCGGAACATGTTTTTAGCCAAAAACCGTGATGGTTAGTACACGATTTCGGCTAAAATTTTGCAAACACTGACACGAAAAGTTTTCCTCAATTTTTTTGCCACAATACTCATAAAAAATATATAATTTAACACCAAAAAAATTGAAGGCTTTTTCACGCTTCTAATATCGTTTTTCCATTTTTCCGAATTTATTTATAATTAAATCGAAACAAGATTCAGATTCTCGTAAAAAAAAATCCTTAAATCCAATATGGATGAGATTTTGATAGGTGAATATAGATATTTCAAGGAATTTTTATACCCAAAACCATGCAAAACTGAGTTGATGTCCCGAAATGCGTTTTTAGCCGAAAACCGTGATGTTTAGTACCCGATTTCGGCTAAAAACTGACCCGAAAATTTTTTTTCTCTATTTTTGCCACAATAGTAAGAAAAAAATATAATTCAAGACCAAAAAGATTGAAGGGTTTTTCACGCTTCTAATATCATTTTTCTTTTTTTTTTTGGTCAAAATTAATTTCTAATGAAATCGAAACAAGATTAAGATGCACGTAAAAACAAATCCTTAAATCCAATATGGCTGGGTTTTGGTTCAATGAAGACAGATATTTTAAGAAGTCTTTACGCCAAAAATCATACAAAATTGAGCTGAAAAATTTTTCCTCAATTCTTTGGCACAATACTCAAAAAGCAATATATAATTCAACGCAAAAAAAAAAAAATTATAGGCTTTTTCACGCTTCTAATATCTTTTTTTTTTCTAATTTATTTCTAATTAAATCGAAACATGATTCAGATGCTCATAAAAACAAATCCTTCAATCCAATGTGGCTGAGATTTGGTTAGATGAATATAAATATTTCAAGGAGTCTTTCTGCCAAAAAAAATGCAAAACTTTGTCGGGGTCTCGAAACGTGTTTTTAGCAAAAACCGTGATTGTTAGTACACGATTTCGCCTAAAAACTAACCCAATTTTTTTTTCTGAATTTTTTGCCACAATACTCAGAAAAAATATATAATTCAACGCCAAAAAGGTTGACGTGATTTTCACACTTCTAATATCGTTTTTTTGATTTTTCCGAATCAATTTCTAACTAAATCGAAATAAGATTCAGATGCTCGTAAAAACAAATCATTAAATCAAATGTGGCAGAGATTTGGTTAGAAGAATATAGATATTTAAAAGAGTCTTTCTGCCAAAAACCAAGCAAAACTGAGTCAGTGCCCAGAAACGCGTTTTTAGCCCCAAAATCGTGATGGTTAGCACACGATTTAGGCTAAAAACTTACCTGAATTTTGTTTCTTAATTTTTTTACCACAACACTCAGGAAAAATATGTAATTCAACTCCAAAAAGATTGACGGGCTTTTCACGCTTCTAATATCGTTTTTTCCATTTTTTTCGAATTAATTTTTAATTAAATCGAAATAAGAATCAGATACTGGTGAAAACAAATCCTTATATCCAATTTGGCTGAAATTTGGTTCGATGAATTTAGATATTTCAAGGAGTCTTTATACCAAAAACTATGCAAACCTGAGTCAAGGTCCCGAGACGCGTTTTTAGCCAAAAACCATGATGGTTAATACCCGATTTTGGCTAAAAACTGGCACGAAATATTTTTTCTCAATTTTTTACCACAATACTCATTAAAAAATACATAATTCAACGCCAAGAAGATTGAAGGTTTTTTCGCGCTTCAGACATCGTTTTTCCATTTTTTTACGAATTAATTTCTAATTAAATGAAACAAGATTAAGAGGCTCGTAAAAACAAATCCTTAAATCCAATGTGGCTGGGATTTGGTTCGATAAATATAGATATTTCAAGAAGTTTTTACGCCAAAAATCATGCAAAACTGAGCCCGGCCCCGGAACACATTTTTAGCAAAAACCCGTGATGGTTCGTACAAGATTTCGGCTAAAATTTAGCAAACACTGACCCGAAAAGTTTTTCCTCAATTTTTTGTCACAGTATTAAAAAATAATATATAATTCAAAGCCAAAAAAATTGAAGACCTTTTCACGCTTCTATTATCGTTTTTTCGTTTTTTTTACGAATTTATTTCTAATTAAATCGAAACAATATTCAGATGCTCGAAAAAGAAATCCTTAAATTCGATGTGGCTGAGATTTGGGTAGATGAATATTGAATTTAAAAGAGTCTTTCTGCCAAAAATCAAGCAAAACTGAGCCGGTGCCCCGAAACGCGTTTTTAGCCCCAAAACCGCAATAACGCACACGATTTCGGCTAAAAAGTTACTCAAAATTTTTTTTCCTGAATATTTTGCCACAATACTCATAAAAATATATAATTCAACACCAAGAAGATTGAAGGGTTTTTCGCGCTTCAAATATCATTTTCCATTTTTTCCTAATTAATTTCTAATTAAATGAAACAAAAATAAGATGCTCGTAAAAACAAACCCTTAAATCCAATGTGGCTGGGATTTGGTTAGATAAATATAGAAATTTCAAGAAGTGTTTACATCAAGAATCATGCAAAACTGAGCCGGGCCCCGGAACACATTTTTAGCAAAAACCCGTGATGGTACACACGATTTCGACTAAAATTTAGCAGATACTGACCCGAAAAGTTTATCCTCAATTTTTTTGCCACAATACTCAAAAATAATATATAATTCAACGCCAAAAAAAATTGAAGACTTGTTCACTCCTCTAATATCGTTTTTCCATTTTTTTCGAATTTATTTCTAATTAAATCAAAACAAGATTCATGTGCTCGTAAAAACAAATCCGAAAAACAATGTGGCTAAGATTTGGTTAGATGAATATATATAATTTAAAGATTCTTTCTGCCAAAAATCAAGCAAAACTGAGCCGGTGCCCCGAAACACGTTTTTAGCCCCAAAACCGTGATGGTTAGTACATGATTTCGGCTAAAAACTGACCCGAAAGGTTTTTTTTTCTGAATTTTTTCCACAATAATAAAAAAAATATATATTTCAACTGCAAAAAGATTGACGGGCTTTTCACGTTTCTAATATCGTTTTTTCTATTTTTTTCCGATATACTTTTTAATTAAATCAAACCAAGATTCAAATACTCGTAAAAACAAATCCTTATATCCAATGTGGTTGAGATTTGGTTCGATGAATTTAGATATTTCAAGGATTCTTTATGCCAAAAACCATGCAAACCTTAGTCGAGGCCCCGAGACGCGTTTTTAGCCAAAAATCGTGATGGTGAATACCCGATTTCGACTAAAAAGTGACTCGAAGTATTTTTCTCAATTTTTTGCCACAATACTCATAAAAAATATATAATTCAACACCAAGAAGATTGAAGGGTTTTTCACGCTTCAAATATCGTTTTTCCATTTTTTTCCGAATTAATTTCTAATTAAATGAAATAAGATTAAGATGCTCGTAAAAACAAACCATTAAATCCAATGTGGCGGGGATTTGATTCGATAAATATAGATATTTCAAGAAGTCTTTACGCCAAAAATCATGCAAAACTGAGCCCGGCCCAGAACACATTTTTAGCAAAAACTCATGATGGTTAATACACTATTTCCGCTAAAATTTAGCAAAAACTGACCCAAAAAGGTTTTCCTCAAATTTTTTTGCCACAATACTCAAAAATAATATATAATTCAACGCCAAAAAAATTGAAGGCTTTTTCACGCTTCCAATATCATTTTTCCATTTTTTCGAATTTTTTTATTAAATCGAAACAAGATTCAGATGCTCGTAAAAACAAATCCTTAAATTCAATGTGGCTGAGATTTGAGTAGATGAATATAGATATTTAAAAGACACTTTATGCCAAAAATCAAGTAAAATTGAGCCGGTGTACCGAAACGCGTTTTTAGCCTTAAAGCCGTGATGGTAGCACACGATTTCGGCTAAAAACTTACCCGAAAATTTATTTTTTTTCTGAATTTTTTGCCACAATAGTCAAGAAAAATATATAATTCAACCAAAAAAAGATTGACGGGCTTTTCACGCTTCTAATATTGTTTTTTCCAATTTTTTCGAATTAATTAATTTTTAATTAAATCGAAACAAGATTTAGATACTAATAAAAACAAATCCTTATATCCAATATGGCTGAGATTTGGTTCGATGAATTCGGATATTTCATGGATTTTTTATGCCAAAAACCATGTAAACCTGAGTTGAGGATTCGAGACGCGTTTTTTAGCCAAAAACCGTGATGGTTAATACCCGATTTCGGCTATAAGCTGACCCGAAATATTTTTTTCTCAATTTTTTGCCACAATACTCATAAAATTATATATAATTCAATGCCAAGAAGATTGAAGGGTTTTTCACGCTTCAAATATCGTTTTAACATTTTTCCGAATTAATTTCTAATTAAATGAAACAAGATTAGGATACTCGTAAAAACAAACTCTTAAAACCAATGTGGCTGGGATTTGATTCGATAAATATAGATATTTCAAGATGTTTTTACGCCAAAACTCATGCAAAACTGAGTCGGGCCCGGAACATATTTTTAGCAAAAACCCGTGATGGTTAGTACACGATTTCGGCTCAAATTTAGCAAAAACTGACCCGAAAAGTTTTTCCTCAATTTTTTTTTTGCGACAATACTCTAAAAAAATATATAATTCAACATCAAAAAAATTGAAGGTTTTTTCACGCTTCTAATATCGTTTTTGCATTTTTTACCAAATTTAATTCTAATTAAATCGAAACAAGATTCAGATGCTCGTAAAAACAAATCCTTAAACCCAATGTGGCTGAGATTTGGTTAGATGAATATAGATATTTAAATGAGTCTTTTTGCCAAAAATCATGCAAAACTGAGTCAGGGCCCCGAAATTCGTTTTTAGCCAAAAACCGTGATGGTTAATACCCGATTTCGACTAAAAACTGACCCGAAATATTTTTCTCAATTTTTTGCCATAATACTCATAAAAAATAAATAATTCAACACCAAGAAGAATGAAGGGATTTTCACGCTTCAAATATCGTTTTTCCATTTTTTTCTGAATTAATTTTTAAATAAATGAAACAAGATTAAGATTTTCGTAAAAACATACTCTTAAATCCAATGTGGCTTGGATTTGATTCGATAAATATAGATATTTCAAGAAGTCTTCACGCCAAAACTCATGCAAAACTGAGCCGGGCCCCGGAACACATTTTTAGCAAAAAACCTATGATGGTTAGTATACAATTTCGGCTAATATTTAGCAAAAACTGACTCAAAAAGTTTTTCCTAAATTTTTTCGCCATAATACTAAAAAAATATATAACTTAACGCCAAAAAAATTGAAGGGTTTTTCCCGCTTCTAATATCGTTTTTTCCTTCTTTTTTTAAAATATATTACTTATTAAATCGAAATAAGATTAAGATACTCGTTAAAAAAAATCCTTAAATCCAATGTGGCTGAGATTTGGTTAGATGAATGTAGATATTTCAAGGAGTCTTTCTGCCAAAAATCATGCAAAACTGAGTCGGGGCCCCGAAACCCGTTTTTAGCCGAAAAACCGTGACAGTTAGTACATGATTTCGGCTAAAATTGACGTGAAAAATTTTTCTTTTGAATTTTTTACCACAATACTCAGGAAAAATATATAATTCTACGCCAAAAAGATTGACCTGCTTTTCATGCTTCGAATATCGTTTTTCCAATTTTTCCGAATTAATTTCTAACTAAATCGAAACAAGATACAGATGCTCGTAAAAACAAATCCTTATATCCAATGTGACTGAGATTTGATTCGATGAATACAAATATTTCAAGTGCTCTTGGCGCCAAAAATCATTCAAAATTGAGCCGGGACTCTGGAATGCATTTTTAGCCAAAAACTGTGATCGTTAAGACACGATTTCTGCTAAAATTTTGCAAAAACTGACCCGAGAAGTTTTTCCTCAATTTTTTGCCACAATACTCAGAAAAATATATAATTCAACGCCAAAAAAAATTGAAGGATTTTTCATGCTTCTAATATTGTTTTTCCATTTTTTTCCGAATTTATTTTAATTAAATCGAAACATGATTCAGATTCTCGTAAAAACAAATCATTATCCAATGTGGTTGAGATTTAATTATATGAATATAGATATTTCAATGAGTCTTTCTGTCAAAAATCATGCAAATCTGAGTCGAGGCCCCGAAAAGCGTTTTTAGCCCCAAAACCGTGATGGTTAAAACATGATTTTGGCTAAGAACTAAGCCAAAAATTTTTTATTTTCTGAATTTTTTGCCACAATACTCAGAAAAAATATATAATTCAACGCCAAAAAGATTGACGGGCTTTTAACGCTTCTAATATTGTTTTTCCCATTTTTTCCGAATTAATTTCTAATTAAATCGAAACAAGATTAAGATGCTCGTAAAAACAAATCCTTATATCCAATGTGGCTGAGATTTGATTCGATGAATATAAATATTTCAAGTACTCTTTGTGCCAAAAATCATTCAAAAATGAGTTGAAGCTCATGAACGCGTTTTTAGCTAAAAACTGTGATTGGTAATACACGATTTCGGTAAAAAATTTGCAAAAACTGATCCAAAAAGTTTTTCCTCAATTTTTTGCCATAATACTCAGAAAAAATATATAATTCAACGCCAAAAAAAGGAAGGGTTTTTCACGCTTCTAATATTGTTTTTCCATTTTTTTCCGAATTTATTTTTATTAAATCGAAACATGATTCACTCTCTCGTAAAAACAAATCCTTAAATTCAATGGGGTTGAGATTTGGTTATATGAATATAGATATTTCAAGGAGTTTTTCTGTCAAAAATCATGCAAATCTGAGTCGAGACCCCGAAAAGCGTTTTTAACCCTAAAACCGTGATGATTAGTACATGATTTCGGCTAAGAACTAAGCCAAAAAAATTTTATTTTCTGAATTTCTTGCCTCAATACTCAGGAAAAAAATATAATTCAACACCAAAAAGATTGACGAGCCTTTAAAGCTTCTAATATTGTTTTTCCTACTTTTTTTCTGAATTAGTTTCTAATTAAATCGAAACAAGATTCAGATGCTCGTAAAAACAAATCCTTATATCCAATGTGGCTGAGATTTGATTCGATGAATATAAATATTTCAAGTACTCTTTGCGCCAAAAAAGATTCAAAAAAGAGTTGGGGCTCAGGAACGCGTTTTTAGCAAAAAACTGTGATTGTTAATACACGATTTCAGTTAAAAATTTGCAAAAGCTGACCCGAAAAGTTTTAATCAATTTTTGCCACAATACTCAGAAAAAATATATAATTCAACGTCAAAAAAATTGAAGGGTTTTTCACGTTTCTAATTTTTTTTTTCCATTTTTTCCGAATTTATTTTAATTAAATCGAAACATGATTCAGATTCTCGTAAAAACAAATCCTTAAATCCAATGTGGTTGAGATTTAGTTATATGAATATAGATATTTCAATGAGTCTTTCTGTAAAAAATCATGCAAATATGAGTCGAGGCCCCGTAAAGCGTTTTTAGCCCCAAAACCGTGATGGTTAGTACATGATTTCGGCTAAGAACTAAGCTGAAAAATTTTTATTTTCTGAATTTTTTACCTCAATACTCAGAAAAAATATATAATTCAACGCCAAAAAGATTGACGGGCTTTTAACGCTTCTAATATTGTTTTTCCTATTTTTTTCGAATTAATTTCTAATTAATCGAAACAAGTTTCAGATTCTCATAAAAACAAATCCTTAAATCCAATATGTCTGAGATTTGGTTAGATGAATATAGATATTTCAAAGAGTCTTGACACAAAAAATCATGCAAAACTTTGCCGGGTCCCGAAACGTGTTTTTAACCGAAAATCGTGATGGTTAGTAAACGATTCCGGTTAAATATTTACAAAAATTGATCCGAAAGATTTTTCGTCAATTTCTAGCTAAAATACTCATAAAAATATATAATTCAAGTTGAAAGCCTTTTTTTCCTATTTTATTTCCAAATTAATTTCTGATTAAATCGAAACAAGATTTAGTGCCAAGCTAATTTCTTAGTTCAGACATTGCCCTTGTCAAAAGTTATTCCACATTCATTGCAACAACAAATAAAAGCAAGGCTAATGCAAGTATATTGGCATAAAACTTAAGCTTTGGTTATAGGGGACTCACGAGGAATAAAAGACTAAAACCATTACAACGTGGAAGGCACACCACAAAACAGATAACTTGGTTACCACCATGGTTGGATCCAGGTAGAGTGCAAGAATTCTGTTGTGTTGTAGAAATCTTGCACGACTTGATTGTTTTCAGTTGTATAAAACTTGTGAGTGCTCAGACAATAGTAGACAATGCCCCGTCCGAAGAGCTTGGAAAAGTAAATTCTGTTCTTCATGTCTGATGAATTGGGGATTACAGAGAAAGCGCTTGAACAACTCACAAATAGAGCATAATCTCCTAAACTTGTCACTTTCTCCCAAGCCCTTCCCCATTCCCATTCCCCTCCTTCCGTGAAATTAATCAACTTGTAAATATGAACCGATTGATCATCCTCAGTAAATATGGATAGAAGCTGTCCATCAAATTCCGCCAAGTAGTTGTACCTAAAACAAGGCCTCGGACTTTTAAGTGACCTAAAAGTCTTCCATACACCTCCTCCAGTATCCCTCATTAACCAAAAAGCCCCAAGCTTACCTTGTCCACTTAGAAAATAGAAGACTCCATTCAAGAAAATTATTGGACTGTTATCAATTTTAACAAAATCATCATAAGCATTACACCTATACGTAGACCAATATCCAAGCGTGGAACAAAAATAGTAGATTGCATCAACGCCACTTGCAACCAATATGGTTCGTGGCGTAGGTGGTAAAGATGAGAGAGCATAGCCAAAACAATGAAGAGGTGCTTCTCGCAGAGTTATAGTACCTGTCCTTACAAAGGGATGATAAATAAAGATAGAATTATGATTAGACATTAGCAGCCAGCCATTTTTGGAGTATCGGATTTTAGCATCTAAGGGAGGCTCATGAATCTGGATGGTGTATAAACCACCAAGGTGGGGATCAAAAAGATTGTGAATAGCATAGGATGGATGGTTTGTGTGTTTTGGAAAAATCAACCATGGAGACAAAAGTTGGGAATATTGGAACTTATTATTAGATGAAACTTGTCTCCATTTGATATGAGGGACCAATCGAAAAGCATTGCAGACAGATCGGAAATTGATATAATCAACTAAGTAGAGTTTTTCTGCAATCAATTCTAGGATATGTAATGGAAGGTCAAAAATATGTCTTACATGTGTTTCATTCACATTCTCCTCCTCAGTTACCAATTGTTTTCCGATCTTGGTGTTTGATTTAGGAAATCTGAAATCAGGCATGAGCAAAAGAGCCGATTCTAGCAAATTTTGTAGAGGCAAAGAAATCCTGATGCGTTGAAGTCGGATGTTGAAAGAGCACAATCTCTTGTCCTTTTGTCTACAGAAATATATGCAACCCCCTTGAATACTAGGCTCATTTATAGTTACAGAGCAAGCGAAGGCATTGTCACTGTCACTTATAAAAATTGCTCCATCTTTTAAACTGTCACCTTAGTCCACCTTCTCGACTGATCATCTTGTTCTAACTTGAAAACCTCAACATCAATAATGTCTTGCCACTATCCCTCCCCATGCAACTGCAACGAAATAGAGTTGCCCACCAAAATCCATCAAGTAATCCCACACACGATCAGGATGTGCGATGGTACTAGGAAGAGGTAGGCCATAATCCAATGATGTTAATGAAAAAAACTTGTTTCGCTTGATCACCATCATCTTACCTTCCTGACTAGTTGCTGCATACAAGTTTTCATTACAATGAGCCAAGTAACTCATTCTAATAAGGTCTCTGTCATCTCCACCGCTGATAGTTGAAACTTTACTGCCAACCAATTGGTGAATCCATTTACCATCGCCAAATCTGTAGGATATAAAATACCGAAGAACGTGTTCGAAGAGTAACACCGTCCAACCTGATTCTTCGTCGTCACAATTAGGGGAAACAATAATAATGGCAGCATTGATCCTCATGTTTGGTTTCAAATATAATGGAGGCAAATCGATCACCTTGGAACACTCTGGCTTCCACACACAGAATTGATCATAGCTTGTGCCAAGTTTACCACGTTTCTCTCCAGAGATAAGTATCCAACCATTATTACAACACCAAACCTTTCTGTTCTTCAAATTTGGGATGCTTTGGAGATCAGGGCGGCGGCTATCGTCACAAGTTACATATATGATGTGAAAACGCCCATCTAACAACAGAATCCGAGGATGTTTTTCCACCGGCCTGCACCTTGAACTCGAACTCGAACTCTCCCTTATTATTTTCTCCATGATCGATGACCAAAATTAAACTCACCGAGATTTTTTCTTGTGTTTCAACACGAGGTATTACTTTACTCCATATATATACATAGCTAAGATTTGGCAAAACCTCACAACAATAGGACAAGGAGTTCTAATAATTAATTAATAATAACTCCTAACTTGAATAGGACAAGGAGTTCAATTTATTTATCACTTGTGATTACGGGTCTGTTTCTTGGATATCAAGTTTTAAAAAAATTAACTTATTTTTAAAGCAAACTAATAATTCCGATTTACATCCTTCCAAAAAAAAAAATTCCGGTCACATGTATGGATTTAAAGTTTAAAATTATTTCCTAAAGCAAATTAATTATCTCTTTTCTCTCTGAGTAGTCTATTTAGTTTCTCTCATAGCTCGTCACAAGACGATGATACCCAACGAGAAATCGTTGAAAAAACAGAGGAGGAAACTAGAAACTAGAAAGGGTACGGAAAATAAGGATGTTAAAAAGGTTGAGAAGATTAAACTTATGAAGTTAAGTGATTCTTGCTGAACCTCCTGTTTATTCTCCCAAACGTATCAATGAAAATTATGAAGTGACTCCTGCAACTTCTCCTCCAACATGCATTGGTGAAGCAACTATAATTGAAGTGGCAGATTCTATTAATTAATGAAGTTGAAGAATCTATTGTAACTTCGGATATCTCAGAAAATAACTAAACAAATAATTAAAGCAAAAACAACAAAACAAATTTTCTTGTGGACCTATGCCATAAATCTTCACTATCAAATCAATCAATTACCATCAACAAGCATAACAATCTCTCTAGTAAACTCTCAACCTAATCAACCCAACATGGGTGATTCTCTCACAACAACATAAAACTATCTCAGCTTTTTCTCCCACAACAATACAACTCTTTCAATCTCACACAAAAAACCTAAACATAAATTGCTTATTTATACTAACACAAGGTTCTGTTTGTTAAATTAAGTACTGAAAATTTAAGCACTGAATCTTTATGGCTACTGAATTTAATACTGAATTTGCGGTGAAAAAAATGTTTGATAAGTTACTTAATGTGAGATGTAAGAAAAAAATTTTTGTTGACATTTTTGTATGAAAATATTTAAAAAATACATTGGTAACAATTAAAAAGGAAAGAATTATTGATAGAAGGAAAGAACATAACATTAGTGTTTAAATCTTTCCATAAATAATATTGTTGAATAGAAAAAGTAACCTTAGGCCTACTTTTTATTTCCAATACTTTTTCATTGAAAACTTTAAATTAAGTGATTTTCTAGCATTGATTATCAAACGCATTGAAAAAATTAAAGCATTGAAAAAATTAAAGCATTGAAATTTTTCATTTTCAATGGTTTGAAAATTTTCAATGGTTTATCAAACAGCCCCTTTAGTCTCCAAGAATCCCTTTCCTATTAGAATTCTTGTCCATCAATCGAAAAACTCTAGAAAATCTTAATCCGAATCTAATTAAGAATTGAGTCAAAATTCTAACAGAATCTATTAATGGAAATAGTAATCTTTTGACGAATGACGATTCAGAGGTGTTGAAATTAATCACATCACAAGCATGAATGATAGAAAGATAGATAGAGAAAGAGAAACAAGATTGTGAAATCAAATCAAATCAAATTTGGTTGTGAGTATTTGTGTAAATGATAGAAATTAGAGAAACAAGATTTTATTTTATCATCAGTTTCTTTTGTTCTCCTAGTTTCTAAGAAGTATACCATCCTGCTTCATAGATCTTTTAGATCTGTTAATGGTATGTAGATATTAGATGACATACATGCATGCATATATCTATCTCGGGGTATTCTAGGGCAATAATTTGAAAGGCACATGAACACATGTGATGTGAACTGATAATTGACATAATAATCTCTTTCCCATTTGCGACTGCATGCCCCTTTTGGTATTGATTGCTAATATATTTAATTAACTTGGTACTTCACGACATGCATTGGGAATTCTTCGTCTTAAATTTAATTGTTGCAAAGGATAACGTTTTGGAGTTTGTGAATTTTGAGATCCAATGAGAAAAGAGATATTTGAAGAGCATATAAACTAGACATTGTTTGCAATCTTGAAACTTCCAGGGTTAATTGAACATGAATTCTTTGGGCGATCTCACCGATCCAAGTTGAATCACTGACGAAATGCAGCGAGAGAAGGTCAATATACCAGAAATTTATGACTCTGAGCTAAGCAATAACTTGCTATTTATAGCATATAAAAATTCAAATAGAATCTGTCTTTACACTTATTATCTTGTTAGAGTATATATACCTAGTTTCAAAGTTGATTACTTGAGATAGAAGGAATTAAATCCAAAAGTTTTATCTACATTGGGAGGAAATTTTCACCTTCGAACTATTCTTCCTTCCGCTCCTCTAAATATAGCACTTAAAATGAATACTTGTTTTGAATTAGGCACTTAAATAAGCTAGTAATTTACCATGTGTTAATTTACATGTGGGGTTGAAGTTTTGATTAAAACATATTTTAAGTTACATATTTTGTAATATAACATTAATGTTAATTTTTAAAAAGATTAAATTTCTCTAAATTTTTAGAGATTATTGAGAATAAATTAATCAAATTTTTGTTTCATATTTTTCTGAATTAACTTTTAATTAAATCGAAACACGATTCAGATGCTCGTAAAAACAAATTCTTAAATCCAATGTAGATGAGATTCGATTAGATGAATATAGATATCTCAAAGAGTCTTGGCGCCAAAAATCATGCAAAACTTAGTCGGGGCCCCAGAACCTAGTTTTAGCCAAAAACCGTGATGATTATTACACGATTTCGGCTAAAATTTTGTAAAAATTGACCCGAAAGTTATTTCCTCATTTTTTAGCCACGATACTCTTGAAAATTATATAATTCAACGCCAAATAGATTGAAGGGTTTTTCATGCTTCTAATATTGTTTTTCCTATTATTTTTCGAATTAATTTCTAATTAAATCGAAACATGATTTAGATGCTTGTTTTACAAATCCTTAAATCCAATGTGGCTGAGATTTGATTAGATGAATACAAATATTTTAAGGAGTCTCGACGCCAAAAATTATGCAACATTGAACCGGGGCCCTGGAACGCACATTCTTAACCAAATGTGACTTCGACTAATGTACACGATTTCGGCTAATATTTTGCAAAAATTGATCAGAAATATTTTTCCTCAATTTTTTTCTAAAAAATCCATAAAATATATATAATTCAACTCTAAAAAGATTGGAGGACTTTTTACGCTTTTAATATCGTTTTTCATATTTTTCTGAATTAATTTCTAATTAAATTGAAACAAGATTGAGATGCTCATAAAAACAAATCCTTAAATGCAATGTGGCTGAGATTTGATTAGATGGATACAAATATTTCAAGGACTCTCGACGCCAAAAATCATGCAAAACTGAGCCGGGGTCCCGAAACGAGTTTTTAGCAAAAAAAAAAACCTTGATGGTTAGTACACGATTTCGGCTAAAATTTTGAAAAAACTGAACAAAAAAATTTTTCCTCAATTTTTGGAGAAAATACTCATGAAATATATATAATTTTAACGCCAAAAAGATTTGACGACTTTTCACGCTTTTCATATCATTTTTCATATTTTTTCTAAATTAATTTCTTATTAAATCGAAACAAGATTCGGATGCTTGTAAAAACAAATCCTTAAATGCAATGTGGCTGAGATTTGATTAGATGAATATGGATATCTCAATGAGTCTTGGCGCAAAAAATCATGCAAAACTGACTCGGGTCCCTGAAACCGGTTTTCAGCCAAAAACCGTGATGGTTATTACATGATTTCGGCTAAAATTTTGCAAAAATTGACCTGAAAGATATTTCATCAATTTTTTTGCTAAAATACTCATAAGAAAAATATAATTCAACGCCAAAAATATTGAAGGATTTTTACGCTTCTAATATCATTTTCTTACTTTTTCAGAATTAATTTCTAATTAAATCGAAACAAGATTTAGATGCTAGTAAAATTCAAATCCTTAAATCCAATGTGGCTGAGATTTGATTAGATGAATATAGATATTTCAAGTAGTCTTAGTGCCAAAAATCATGTATAACTTACTTGGGGCCCCCGAAACGCGATTTTAGCAAAAAAAAAAAAACCTTGATAGTACACGATTTTGGCTAATATTTGCAAAAATTAACCCAAAATATTTTTCCTCAATTTTTGCCACAATACTCATAACAAATATATAATTCAACGCCAAAAAGATTGAAGGGATTTTCATGCTTCTAATATCGTTTTTTTTTCGAATTAATTTCTAATTAAATCGAAACATGATTCAGAAGCTTGTCAAAAAAATGACTGGAATTTGGTTAGATGAATATAGTTATTTCGAGGAGTCTCGGTGTCAAAAATCATGCAAAACTGATTCGGACCCCAGAACGGGTTTTTAGCCAAAAACCGTGATGAATTATTACACGATTTCGGTTAAAATTTTACGAAAATTGACCCCAAAGATATTTCCTCAATTTTTAGCCACAATACTCATAAAAGAATATATAATTGAACGCCAAAAAATTTAAAGGGCTTTTCTCGCTAATATCGTTTTTCATATCTTTCCTGAATTAATTTCTTATTAAATCGAAACAAGATTCATATTCTCATAAAAATAAATCCTTAAATGCAATGTCGCTAAGATTTTATTAGATGAATATAGATAGTTCAATGACTCTCGGCGCCAAAAATTATGCAAAACTGATGTGAGACCCCAGCCCAAAAGGTCTATATATTATTATTTGGGCCCAAATATATCTTAACTTATGAGCTAAAAACCCACTAAGTGATTAGCATAGTTGGTTTAATTATATATACACTTTATTTTCAAAACTAGGGTTAGACAAATTGGGAGAAGAAGGAAAACGACCAGAGAGTTTTGAAGGCTAATTTCATCACTTTTCCATCATATTTTCGCACTGAGAGGTTAGTTTTAACAACTTCTTAATGTTTTCACCTTATAAGCATGCATTAAGGAGGGTTTTAGTTTGAAAGAGAGAGAGTTCCGGCTACCGGCGAGCCTCCGACCACCAAATTGGTGTCAATAGATTCCATTAATCATTAGGAGTTCAAAGAACTTGGAATCACTCAATTTGGTTGGGTAAATCGAAAGTTATGACAATTTTAAGTTAAGAACCCTAAGTTGAAAATTGTGATCGATGGGTCTACTTTCCTTGCCAAAATCTGGCAAAGCAGAGGCCTTTAGAGGCCAAACTTATGGGGGAATTGTAGTATGATGTAAGCTCTGTCCATTGGTACCATTTAGACCTCCATAGGTGTTTTGTGGTGAGAGAATCGAAGCTTCAAAGATGCTTCATCAATGGGACAAATCTGGAATTTTCAGATTTGTTCATGTAGAAGATGAAAAGTAATTGGCGATGCCCACTCTCGGTCAGAAATTGAATCGGAGAGTGTAGTTCACCCCTAGGTCTTTTTGAAGTGAAATTTGGGGGATTTTCTCAACAAAATATTTCTGATTTTCTGGAATTTTTATATAATTTTTCCGATTCTGAAATTTTGGTGAAAATTATATATTAATATCAATATTATTTTTATGTTTTTAAAATGGAATTCCACTGTCTTGAATTTTTGAAACATATTTTCAATGGTTATTTTAGATAGTAAAAGTGGGTTAAACGTGAAAAATTTTGTGTGTGTGTTGTCTAAATATTTTGAAAAGGAATTTTCAGCGGTCCCCCAATGTTGTTAGGATTGGTTGAAGGGTAGATCGAACATGCATAATTGTTGTGTATATTTGTCGTTTCTAACGAATAGTTATAAATTATTAGGATCGTGATTGTGCTTATCTTGCTGTGGATTTTGTACTGTGATTGTCTTGCTAATCAGGTAAGTTTCCGAACCTTTTCGGTTATTTTCAAAATGATTGGTTTTAAATCGTTTTATATTGGTTTTGCTATAATTGATAATTTATTGTTTTGAACTATTGAAATGGTTTCCTAAAATGGGTCAAGCATGAAAGGTAAAAATGATTTTGAATTGTGGTATTGTGAAATTGATTTGAGATTGTGAAAATTGGTTTTGGGGACTTTGATGGCTGCATAGTGGACCCGTGCCTCAGGGGGTTAAACTGATGGTGGTTCCGGAATCTATTACTGTACGGTTGAAGTATTGTGTATCGTGATATTGTGTATCGTGGCAGCCTGGAAAGAACTCTATTGAAATTTTTTTAATTGTTGGTTGTGATTGAGAAATTCATTGTAAATTATTGCTTACTAAAGATTGTGATTTTCGAGAAAATGGTTTTAAATGCTTGATCCAGCTAGTTAGGTTTTGTTACTTACTCGGCTCTTTAGCTCATTATAAGGTTATTATATTTTAGGTGATGACGATTGAGCATTAGGGTGCATTTGGGAGAGTGCGTTAGGATGAAGAAATTAGACTTTGAATTTTATTTATGTTATTGAACCGCTTCTGCTATTGTTTAACGTTAATTATTGGGATTGTAAAGACCAATTTTGGTTTAAGAGGTTTTAAAGATTTTAGACTTTTGAACTTGTTGGATTATTTGTTGGCCTTTCATGCTCATAAGTTTCACTTCATGAGTGTGTGGCGTTGTAGTGTTTCGGGCATGCGGGTTTGGGGAATGACAATTGAGCCGGGGCCCCGAAACGCGTTTTTAGGCAAAAACCGTGATGGTTAGTACACGATTTTGACTAAAATTTTGCAAAAAAGTTACCTGAAAAATTTTTCCTCAATTTTTGGATAAAATACTCATAAAATATATATAATTTAATGCCAAAAATATTGGAGGACTTTTCAAACTTCTAATATCGTTTTTCCTATTTTTTTGGAATTAATTTATAATTAAATCGAAACAAGATTTAGATGCTAGTAAAAAAAAATCCTTAAATCCAATACGGCTGAGATTTGATTAGATGAATGTAGATATTTCAAGTAGTCTTGGCGCCAAAAATCATGTAAAACTTACTCGGGGCACGGAACGCATTTTTAGTAAAAAAAAAAACCGTGTGATGGTACATGGTTTTGGCTAATATTTTGCGAAAATTGATCCTAAATATTTTTCCATAGTTTTTGCCACAATACTCATAAAAATATATATAATTTAACGCCAAAAAGATTGAAAGGCTTTTTACACTTCTAATATCATTTTTCTTATTTTCTTCCGAATTAATTTTTAATTAAATCAAAACATGATTTAGACGCTTGTCAAAATAATTTCTGGGATTTGGTTAAATGAATATAGGTATTTCAAGGAGTCTCGGCGCAAAAAAACATGCAAAACTGAACTGGACCCTAGAACGCGTTTTTAGCCTAAAACCGTGATGAATTATTACACGATTTCGGTTAAAATTTTGCAAAAATTGACCCCAAAGATATTTCCTCAATTTTTAGCCACAATACTCATAAAATATATATAATTCAACGCCAAAAAGATTGAAGGGCTTTTCTCACGTTTAATATCGTTTTTCATATTTTTCCTGAATTAATTTTTAATTAAATCGAAACAAGATTCGTATGCTCGTAAAAATAAATCCTTAAATGCAATGAGGCTAAGATTTTATTAGATTAATATAGATATTTCAATGAGTCTCGGCGCCAAAAATCATGCAAAACCGAGCTGGGGCCCCGAAACGCGATTTTAGGCAAAAAACCGTTATGGTTAGTATACAATGTTGGCTAAAATTTTGCAAAAAATGACCCGATAAATTTTTCCTCAATTTTTGGATAAAATACTCATAATATATATATAATTTAATGCCAAAAATATTGGAGGACTTTTCACGCTTTTAATATCGTTTTTCATATTTTTCTAAATTAATTCTAATTAATCGAAACAAGATTCAGATGCTCGGAAAAACAAATTCTTAAATCTAATGTGACTGAGATTTGATTAGATGAATATGGATATCTTAAGGAGTCTTGACGTCAAAAATCATGCAAAACTGAGTCGAGGCCTCGGAACGCTTTTTTAGCCAAAAACTGTGATGGTTATTACACGATTTCGGCTAAAATTTTGTAAAAATTGACCTGGAAGATATTTCCTCAATTTTTGTTTGAAATACTCAGAAAAATATATAATTCAATGCCAAAAAGATTGTAGGGCTTTTGACGCTTCTAATATCGTTTTTCCTATTTTTTCCAAATTAATTTCTAATTAAATCGAAACAAGATTCAGATGCTCGTAATAAACAAATTCTTCAATCCAATATGGTTGAGATTTGATTAGATGAATATATATATTTCAAGTAGTCTCAGAGCCTAAAATCATGCAAAATTGAGTCGGATCCCCGGAATGCATTTTTAGCCAAAAATCGTGATGGTTAGTTAGAACATGATTTCAACTAAAAATTTGTAAAAATTGACACGAAATATTTCTCCTCATTTTTTTGGCTAAAATACTCATAAAAATATATAATTTAACGTCAAAAAAATTGGAGGGCTTTTTACGGTTTTAATATCGTATTTCTTATTCTTTTCTAAATTAGTATTTAATTAAATCAAAACAAAATTCAGATGCTCTTAAAAACAAATTCTTAAATCCAACGTTGTTGAGATTTGGTTAGATGATGTTAAGTATTAAACCATTTTTTTTTATTTTTTTTGGAAAGAATATTGAAACATTGTTTTGGAAAATCACCCAATTATAATCGTAAGAAACTTGCCAATAAAAGTAAACTAGCAATTTTTTTCCTTGTATAGGAAACTTTAATCTTGACAATCTCGGCATAAGATCAATTTTTTTAAACATGTAAAGTATTAAACTAATTTTTCCTTAATGCCCATAATTTATTTAAATTAAATAAATATAATAAGTAAAAAGTATTTCAAATAGTTATGGGGAGTTAATTGTTATAATTATATTTTGTATTTGCAATATCTTTACATAATTAAAATAAAAAGTTTCATAAGTAATAATATTATAATTAAATATATTATAATCTAAAAATAATTATTAGAGGTAAATTATTAATTATGATTATAGTGGATTATTAATATATTTCCATAATTTAAAAAAGTTAAATATTGGATTTACAATATCTTTATATAATTATTAAAAAAGTTGAATCATTAAAAAGTTTTAAATGATTAAAAGGAATATTTATTAAAAAATTACTAAAAGTATTTATAAAATTTTCCAATTAGAATTTTTGAGTTCGTGATTTTATATAGTATGATAACATACTTGCTATTTTGTTTGGCAAGTCGAGAACATAGTCTCCATTCTCCAAAGGGTGAATTAACTAGCTAGGCTCAGTGCTTTACCATTCAAGTAATTATAAGTTTATTTCTTGAATAATACACAAAAGTCAACTCTACAAAATGTATCTCTCTAATTTGTAATAGTTGGCGTTTGAAACTAAACTCATAGTTGCTTTGCAACTTTTCTTTCTTGTACTTGTTGATTAGTAGCAGTTTTATGCTTTCGGATGAATAAAACATATATATCAAAAAAAAAATAAAACTCTACAAAATGAGTACAAACGAAACGAGTACAAGATGTAGACCAAACATAAGTTAGAGTAATGACAAAAATGACTTTAGATAATAATGTTCTCAAGAGAACACCCCAATGATTAAAAGCTTCGGATGTCTTGTTAAAAGTCTTGACTTCAAATGTTAAGAAAGGTGAGTACAAAAAAATTATAATTAGTAATATCTTGATGTGGAGTCAAAACTTGATATTGATCGTATATATGAGATCATATTCCTCTTCTACCATGGTAAGTTGCAACATAGCACATAAACTTTTTTTTTTTTGTCTCCGTTCAATATATCATATCATCCCACAATTTAATCAAATTCAGAAACTCAAAAGTATAATGGAGATTAGATAAAAGAACTTTATATACTATATGACTTTAATTGGGATAGCAAAATTCTGCTACCAAACCAAATTAACATGGGTTTATGTACAACTTCTCCTCTCTTGACAATATTAATTAAGGACAAAATGGATTGGCAATCTGCCTTCTTCGCTTATTAGGCATGCAAGCCAGAGTTGAGATTGAGGAAAGCATCTTCTCTGCAGGGAATTGTAAAATGACCCATGGGATGATCAAACCCAAACTCTTCCTCTGCCCGTTTAAGCAAGTCTTTGAACGAAGGATGATTCACAACTGATATTGGAACCACAAATCGCCTTTTTTGTGTTTCTCCCACATAAACTGCAACGTGCCCTTTTGGAACATGATCTGGCTTCTCTCTTGCAATATGAGGCCGCAACTTCAGAATTTGCTTGGCACTGGAAACCATGGACGCAACACGAACACCCATAACGTCTAATTTGAAGTGATATAGGCAAAAAACAAGAAGATTTAGATTGGTTTCTGAAGACGAGGAGATTGAACTAGTTATTATCACATAAAAGATCAAGGCTGTTCTTTTAGTAAATCTTGTAAATTCTGTCAGAAGCTTGGACCTAGGAGGGCTAAGAATTGTTTGTATTTATAGGAAGATTTGAATTGCAAATTAATATTTTTCAATTTCGACAAAAACCCAAATTGGGTTGGTGTTGTCACTATATCTGGCGGCTGGTATACATTTCAGAGGACCCACTGCGACGAAGACTCACATGGCTTAGCTCACTTGGCTCGTCCATTTTCCCCTGTTTACTTGATCTATCCACAAATCTTATGATGCATCATAGCTAACAATGGCTCCCAAGTCCCGACCATTAATGGTGCCAAATAGACCCACTAGCTAGCCATCTCCTTGGTCCAAACAAGCTCACCCCAGACCCAGAGTCTAAATACCAAAAGTAGGTTAACCATGATGTTTGACAGAAAACAGAGGGCCGTACTCCGGAAACTACATCAATGGAAAATGCATCAATATAATTGACGAAATTTTGAGTTAAAAGTACTGAAAAGTATACGTCCTTGTTGGGTACCGCCAAGTTCCGACAATGATACTTATCATTTATACACGCTATATACCAAAAAAAAAAAAAGAAAGAAAAAGACACTAGTAATAATTTTTTATGCGTGATTGAATTGATGAACATATCTTGGCTTTTATGTTCAAGCTCACTTTTGGTAATAATGAAGCTTCTGAATCCGTTGTAAGTGTCTGAGAAATTATTGGATAGGATCGTCTCATCACGTCAGTTATGGGTACAAATATTAAAATTGTGCAACATCAAATCCACTTCTAAAATTTAGACACAACATTAGTTTAAGGTTTAGTCCCCTCCCAAAATAAACCCCATGTAAAAGGGTCAGTCAATCCCAAAATTAAGATATTATTAAGATATGGTTTAAAAAAATTTGAGTTGTCACTATATTAGTAATTGGTCAATCCACCTAATAATTTCTCATTATTAACCAAAGAAAAGGATATATTCATGCCAAGATCATTGTACTGACAAAATATGCTTAGGAAGTACGGAAGTGTATTTCTGTTTTCGAGCTTTCTGCCAAACGGTGATTTATAGCTAGCTTCTTATATGACTATTAATTTCTATCACATTCTAATATTCTATTCACTGTCTGGCCAAATTGGAATCCTCCGTCAATTGTTTTACTAAAATTAGAGCTAACAATAACGTTTTGGAGTCCATGAACAATGAAGAGATACATTGGTTCTTCAGTACCCTCAAAAGTTCTAGTATCAATCTTGGCTCTAGACTCTAGACTAGAGACATGTTCACTCACACAGTCACACCTAAGCTCATGGGTCAGGCCCTAACGAGCCTTGACAAGTTTTTTGGTTGAGCCCAAGCTGAGCCTTGGACAAGAATTTTGAAAATTAATTGGGCCAAGGCCCATCCCACCTATTAAACAGCTCTGCTTTAGACAAGAGCGACTTTATTTAATGGAACAGGAATTTTTTTTTTTTGCCAGAAATGGAACGGGAATCAAGCGAGAAAAATCCTGCGTCAATCATTTAGGTCAAGATACCAACAAGTAGTTTGCCACTTGTTCCCCTTAAACAAGGTCTCGAGTTCGAGTCTTGTGAATGGAGAAAACCATTGTTGGGAGAGTTTTACCCCTAAAATAGACCAACCCGACTCGAACAAGGTTAACTTGTAAATATACCAAAAAAATCATTTAACTTCAAGATTTAGTGGTTTACATATTAATCAATCCAGTTGTGTCACTATTAATTTAGTATACTACGTAACTATATATATGAACAATTGCTTACAATTTTTTGTGTGAGAAAATAACAAAGATGTTAAAGAGTGCTTATAATATGTAGCAAAGAGTGCTTATAATTATGAGGAAAAACGAGTGAAATTAGACTTAGTACAAATGTAATTAGACTTGTTGATAGAATATTGGAATAATCACATTATAAACACATTATTCTTCCTCGCCCGGTTAAGCAAGTCTTTGAACGAAGGATGGTTCACAACTGATATTGGAATTACCACAAATCTTTTCGTTTGTCTCTCTGCCACTCCCACATAAACTGCTATGTGCCCTTTTGGAATGGCCGCTGCAGGCTAGCCATATAGGATTGCAGCTTAAGAATCTGCTTGGCACTGGAAACTACGCCTGGTATCCGAACACCCATAATTAATGTCTATATTGGTTTGGTTGTTTTCTGAAAATATCAACTGGTTTGTGCTTAGCTTGTAGTGCTAGAACTTGTAAAAGTTGTGTCTTCCTTGGAGCTACAGGGTTGAGAGATTGGTGTTTGTATTTATAGATGTGGAGACATGAAGAGATATGATTTTCAATCAAGCTCATGAACAGAACAAGACCCAAATTGGCTTTTTGTTGTCAGCAGAGATGGGATTTTTGAAACGGTCCCCACTGCATCAAATTCAATCACATGGCTTTGCTCAATTTGATCCTCATCTCTTTCTCTAGTTTGCTCTTAGTCTGGTGTACTCTTATATTATTTTATTAGTATAATTATGATTCTTCTACAATTTGTTCCCACCTAGCTGGTACTGCAAATAGACACGGATTCCACTTGCTTGCTTCTCTTGTGATCTTTGTCCCAAAAACTAGCTAGCTGATCAATCCCAATGCAGGTTTACACCATTAGGTTTTGAAAAACAGAGGGCTGTGTGTGTACATTGAAAATTTTCAGTGATAATATATACTAAAACACTCATGGCCTTTTCTGTAACTCAAAAAGAGAACATTCCATGTGTTCTTGTTGCTGAAATCGCCAAGTGCCCAATTGCATGCCTGGCTTATTCTTATCATATACATATGCTATGTGGCATTCTACACATATTTTACATAATTAATAAACTAATTAAACCACCCATACCATAACTTTATATGATAATAGACTTATGATCGGGGTCTATATATCTTCTATGTCCTAATTAAACTGCCTTGGCAGCAGTTGATAAGTAATACATTAATTGCAACTTGAAGTTGAAATTTCCCACCGGAAATGCCAAGAACATTGGAGTTATCCTTTTGATTCCCGCCAGGCTGCCAAAAGGTTATAGTATAAAGCTAGTGCACCTAAAAGAAATTAAACAAATTATGGACTTATGATTGAGATCATACTAATTAATTTCGAATTAATCTCTTGTTATAAGTAATTATATGCGAATCTTAGTCTTTAATCAATTGATCATGCATGACAGAACTAAGATCATCATGCATGTATGTATAAAAGAAGTAATTGATAGCCAATTATTGAAATTTTACTAAGCAAAGGAAAACATGCACAATTATACAGGATAATTGTAGATAAATTGGCTAGCTAAAGATAAAAGAGGACTGGGACTATCCTTTTTAAAAAGAAAAAGGAATGGGATTATGGGACAAACATATATACCAGAAACCGAGCCAAATTAATTTGCGTGCATGGGTTCGCAATCTGGAAATTTTCAGGGCGAATTGAACATAAATTCTTGGAAAATCCAAGCTAACCGATCAAGTTGAATCACTGACGTATGCACCCAGGAATAACAAGGTCGATGCCAGAAATTTATGACTCTAAGCTAAGCAACTTTCTATTTATAGCAAATAGTCTGTAGGTTCTAAATTTCAAGTTCACCGCACACATTTCATTTTTATTATTCTTTTTAATTAAAAGTCACACACTTCGTCTTGTTGGATATCTGCTAAGTTTCACAGTTAACTTGAGATTGAAGAAAAATCCAAAAATTTTACTCACATTGCGGAGAAATTTTCATTTTTGAACCATATACATGCTTCCTTCCAGACCACCAAATATATGCATATGTAGCACTAACACTTCAATTTATGACTTTAATTTGGAGAGACAATTTCTCCTGCCGAAGGCTCTATACACATGGGGTTACATTTCTTTGTTCACAAATTAAGAGAAAATTATAATTAATTAAGGACAAAAAGAATTGGCAATCTGCTTAATTTAGCTAGGCATGCAAGCCAGAAGTGAGATTGAGGAAAGTATCTTCTCTGCAGGGAATTGTGAGATGACCCATGGGATGATCAAACCCAAACTCTTCCTCTGCCCTCTTTAGCAAGTCTTTGAACGAAGGATGATTCACAACTGATATTGGAACCACAAATCGCCTTGTTTGTGTTTCTCCCACATAAACAGCAACGTGCCCTTTTGGAACATGATCTGGCTTCTCTCTTGCAATAAGAGGCCGCAGCTTAAGAATTTGCTTGGCACTGGAAACCATGGACGCCACACGAACACCCATTATGTCTAATTTCAAGTGAGGAATTAATGAAATATAACAAGAAGATGTAGATTGGTTTCTGAAGATGATGATCAGGAGATTGAACTAGTTAGCACTTAAAAGAAGGCTGTTCTGGTGTAGTAAAACTTGCAAATTTCTCTCAGGTACTTGTTGGAGCTAAGAGGCTAATGATTGTTCGTATTTATAGAGTTTGGAATGGGTGGGAGAGATAAGATTGATTCAATTTGGACAAAAGACCCAAATTGGCTTTGGTGTTTTCACTATATTTGGCGGCTCGTACAACTAAAAGGACCCACTGCAACAAAGACTGATCACATGGCTTTGCTCAAGTACTCTTGGCTCCTGTTTGCTTAAAACAAAATCTATCTACAATGCATCTTAGCTACTATTGCTTCCGGAGTTCCGACCAATGCTGCAATCTACCCATACCCATTGTTCTAAACTTCCAAACAAGCTCACTCCAAAGTTTAAATACCAAAAGTAGTTATGTACCCAAAAAGAGTAGGTTAGGCATTGTATGTTTGACACAAAACAGAGGGCCGTACAATGGAAAATATATTCCTGATCTGCTCAATTGACAATGTGTATCATATGCGACGTATACCCAATTTAAAAAGAAGAGTGAGACAATGACACATACCGTGCGCCAGTCTACAACTTATAAGTTAACCTAATGGTAATTGGTAAAGATTGATGAGATCATGAGAGCCATGAATTTAACCAATTTTATTGCGGTTGATTAATTAATTACCTCTATTAACTTGTTTGGGTTTTTTTTACAAGTATTGTGGAGTAACACATATTTTATCTATTGTCGCAATTGAATTGATCATGAATTTTTAGGAAAAAAAAATTTGAATTGATGAACATATATCCTTGGCTGTTATAATATAGGTTGGCTTAAATCACATTAGGCCGGGTGTTTCACAAAAAAAAAGAAAAAATTAAAAATCCTTTGCCTCATTTTTGTTTCACACTTATAATCCATCCACTAAATGATAACACATGTCTTTTTAAAAAAACAAGACATAATACAAGCGACACATGATATAATTGGGTGAATGGGGTATAGGGTGTGGCACAGAATAGGAGCAGATGATTTCCATAAAAAAAAAATCACATAAGGGTGTGTTTTATTTGGTGAGATATTATGTATTGTAGTAATGGCAACGCTAAAAATAAAAATCAATGGTAAAAAAATAGTGCTTAGTAAAATTAACAATGATGGGTTAGATATGAAATGACCAAAAGGAAAATTAATTACTAAATTATGGGTGTGGAGCAAAAAAAAAAAACAGTGGGTGAAAAATTCCCCACTGACCAATATTGATGAATATGAGCGATCGAGGATTTTGTTTCGGTGGGAATTTGGCTTCCCATTGAGGCGAACTGGCCTGATGATCTAGAAATATATATATAGCACTTAATTATAAGGCCTCGGTGAAGTCATATGGCACGGTTAGGTCTCCCAAACGCACCAGATGGCACCCTAATAATAAACGGCCATAATAAGTTTTAAAATTTAAGAATCGTGGTAGGCTTTTCATTTGAATCTAGTGATGTATAATATCGACACGTTAGAAGCAAGAATAAATGTATGTGAGTTAGACGAGCAAATAGAGACTTAAGTACCCATTTTCATTCTAGTTCTATAGTCACAAGATGACCTCACATAGCCTCTAAACCTTAACTCAAAATCAAAACCATATATATGACTTGGTTTACAAGACGAAGACGAAGAAAGATTAACAAAAAGTATGGAAATTAAGGAAAACAAATTAGGCAGAAATTTATATGCAAATTCATTTCATAATTATTAGGCATGCATTAATGGAGAAGTGACATCATTGAAGACATCTTCTGTGCATGGAATTATTAGACGACCGGTTGGATGGTGGAAGCCAAACTCTTCCTCCGCCCGCTTAAGCAAGCCATTGAACAAAGGATGGTTCACAACTGATATTGGAACCACAAATCGCTTTGTTTGTGTCTCTCCCACATATACCGCAATGTGACCTTTTGGAACCACCGACGGCTTCTCTCTTGTAATAAGAGGCTGCCGAAGAATCTGCTTGGCGCTGGAAATCATGGACGCCACACGAAAACCCATTAAGTCCAATTTTAAATGGGAATTGAAAATATTTAAAAACAAGGTATATAGATATGGGTTTCTGAAAATAAGATATAGGGTTTAGAACTGGTAAATTCTGTCAAGTTTTCTTGGCGCTACTGATGAGGCTGAAATTTTTCTTGTATTTTATAGAGTTTGGAGAGGATAGAGACGTTAAATTGCCATAATATTTTAAAGTCGACAAAACCCCAAATTGGCTTTGTGTTGTCACCATATTTGGGTTGCTGGAACATTTTGAGGACCCACAAAATTTCACATATCTTTGCTTAGTTGACTCATGGCTCAACCATTTTCTGGCTAAATTTTACTACTATTGAATTATAAGTTGTATCTATACCATTGCTCCGGACGTCCCAATGGGAAAATAGACCCAAACCCACTAGCTCCATGGTCCAAATAAGCTCACTCCAGTCCAAACTCTAAAAACAGGTTAGCCAAAGCCATTCATTTTTGAGAGAAAACAGAGGGCCATTTATAACTCCGGAAAAAATCCAGAGCGAAGATGGTCAAGTGACGGATTTTATTTATAATATAATAATTTATTAATTGCTAAAGATAAGCAAAAGGAAAAAAAGAAAAAAAGAAAAAGAAAGAAAACACACATAAATTTCATGTGTCATTACTGCCAGTACAACGAGGAATTTAATACTTATCATCTAATACGCAGAAAACCTAGCTAATCCAATCGGAAAGATTGAGTTTCTTTACTAAAATGTAGAGCTATCTAGCTATATGACTATATGTAACAATAACATTTTGGAGTTCATGAATTATATGTACCAAAATAAAAGAAAACATTTTGCATCCAATATTGATATATATTCGTCAGTCTTGAAAGTTCTAGGTAATAGTGGAACGAAGGGTCGATCACAACTGATATTGTTAGTAAACCACAAAACGGGGTTGGATCGAGTGTTAAGCAGTTCATTGTTCACTAAAGCGGGGTTTGGATCGAGTGGTAAACGACTCGTTTCACTTTAAGTAGGTTTTTGAGACTTTGCATGTTTTGTTGGTAGACTCACCTATCAAATCCAAGTGCACGATTCAGATCGAATCCGAATTATTCAGAGCAAAATTCTGGATACCAAATGGGAAAAAGAAAACGTTTAGTTTGTTACAAAAATGCGATTTGGAGCTTAAGAATATGCTTGGCGCTGGAAACCAGAGTAGTGCTGGTAGTATCCAAATTAACACCATTATTATGTTTAAGTAGTCGAAGGAAATATATAAAGGGAAAGAAGACATTGGTTTCTGATCAATAAGATTTAGCAGAGAACTCGTAAATTCTGATGAGTTGCCATGGAGCTACAGGGCTCAAATAGTATTTGTTTTTATAGAGTTTTGGAGAGTGAGTGAGGCAATGAATTGAAGGGTGATATTTTCAAGTTGAACAAGACCCACATTGTTTGTGTTGTCAGCAGCTGGGATTTCTAAGAGGTCCCCACTGCATCAAATCGAATCACATGGCTTTGCTCAATCTCTCTAGCTAGTTTTCTCTTGCTGTTATTACGATCGATCCTATATGCTTAATTTATTTAATTAGAAATATGCATATGCCCCCACTTGCTTCTTCTGATCTTTGTTGAAAAACAAGCTCATGCAGTTAGGTTTTGGAAAACAGAGGGCCGTACGTTGGAAACTTGAGTAAAATGCTCAAACTCGTGGTTTTTTCTGTAACTCAAAAATATAACACTACATGTGTTCTTGTTCCTGGAATCGCCAAGTGCCAAGTGCCAAGTGCTGTAGATACTTATCATTTTTCTAGATTTATCTTGACGTGGATTTCTTCATATTTTACAGTATCAACGTAAAATATATACCGACAAATTAACTAATCATGTCCTTGGTTTTATCTCGATCTATCCTTCTTCGGAGTAAGAAATTGGAGGTTTATGTACTAATTAAAAACCTTAATTTTCTCATTTTCTTGGGCACCTGCACTCCTTAGCAGCTGATATATGTATTGCAACTTGAAAGTTGAAATCCAATTAATTATATATATATATGGGATATAATATATATTCGCATCTAGGGATGCTTTTATATATATCCACCGGAAATGCCAAGAACATTGGAGTAGTAGTAAATGCTTACTAATAGGAAATTAGGAAGCATATTTAATTACTAAACATGCATAAGTACACATAAAAATAATTAAATAAAACAAATTGACTTATGATATTGAGATGTACTATTCTGAATTAAGTATAACAATATGCGAATCTTAGTCTTTTTTAGTTGATGACAGGTCAATTAAGAGATCAGAATCAGAATGTATAAAAGAGGTCAAAATTGAGCTAATTATTGAATTTTTACCAGAAAAGGAAAAAATACAATTATAGAATGCATGTGGGAAAAAATATATAAAAGCCAAGGCAGACGCCAGTTAGAAGCGGATGGGGAGGCTGCGGACAAATGCTATTTTCTGGGATATTATAAAATAATAATTCCCTAAGCACATGCATGAACTGAATGACCGACGTCTGACAAACCATCTATCCGCCATATATTTGGGCATCAATTTCACTATTAAATATGGAACGTAATTTAATGAAGAATTTGGATAAACATTTCAGAAGGAGAATAGAATAAAGACTGCGATAAAACCCTTTGGCATGCATGCAACTAAGGGTATGGGCCGCAGTTCAACAAAATCGAAGAAGAAAGAAGAAGAAGCCAAAGTTCAAGGGCAATTAATTGTCAAATTGCTAAAGCTATCATTATATATAAGAAAGAGAAAAAAGAAGAAGAAAAAACCATGAATCTTGATGCATGAATTTCCGGATCTATTGAGAACTTTGAAAACTACTAACCACTAATTCTGACATAAGGAAAGTTAGCAAAACAAAAGAACTGGAGAAATAATTCTTTTTAATTATGGATATGTGAAAACCAGTGGGCGGCCCAGCTTTCCAAAAGTGGTAAGGTAGTTTGTTGCGGGTCCCTTTTAGCCCAAGTTGGAAATATTTTATACAACTTACTCATATCCTTCATGCATGAGCTTTTCCCTTTCATATTTGTCTCCCTATATATACCCAAAAGGCCAAGACCGGAAAACGTAGAAAACTGCCTGCTCTCAAAGGAACAAACTACAAGAACAACAACAACAACAAAAAGCTTTTGTTTTTCATTTTCATTGGAAGAAAAATGGGGATTCGATTGCCAGAAGTAATGCTTCATGCAAAGCAAATAATGCGAAGTCGACGGTCACATTCTAAGCAGCACTGCTCTTACCAGACATCATCGGTAAACGTACCGAAAGGGCATTTCGCAGTTTATGTCGGAGACGAAGAGAGGAGCAAGAGGTTTGTGGTTCCAATATCTTACTTGAAACACCCTTTGTTCCAAGCCTTGTTGAGTCAAGCTGAAGAAGAGTTCGGTTTCGACTGTCCGGTCCGGGGACTCATGGTTCCTTGCGCCGAAGATGAATTCATCAATCTCACTTCTCGAATAAATCATGAATATTGACTACAAATTATTCAGCTAGGTAGTATTATGTGGGATAATATTTTTGTAAATGAATCAAGGATCCAAAATTTTGCTTCTAGTTTGGATTCTAGCTAGCTAGGTGCTTTTAAATTATTATTAAAAGAATATGTTAATACTATGTTCATGTTGGAGAATAATAATAAACTAATGAGATTTCCATATACCATAAACAATATGGGTTTCGATTAATTAACTCATTTTTGGATTTCTTAACTTTCTTTTTTTGGAATGCAAGTGATCACCTCTCAGATCATATATATAGTTATATAGAACCAACCCATGATTAGTTACATTGACTATTGTCATTAATACTCTATTAATTAATTACTGCTTGAAAAAAAAATGAACATTTTTGTATGGATTATTACACGTCATATATATTCTTTTGATTGGTACCATTTCACCAAATTATCTAGTAGGGAAACGTGGATATATGAAATGCAAAAAAGAAATTTATCACCATATATTTAACTTTCTTCGATTATTTACAACCTAGCTACCATTTACATCTTGATTTTACCATATGAAACTTGGTTTTTTCTTTGAAAGTAGGGGTGTCCATAATGATATTGGGGGCATTATTATAACTCGATCGAAAAAGCCAAAGGGACGAAGGGGCCTACGTACCGCCCCAGAGTGATGAATCATGATCCCTCACCTACAGCCTTGAAGACAGATCGAGATTCAATAGCATGTCAATTGTTGGGCCTATTCAATGTTTTGTTATCGAAGTGAAGATATGACCTTTAATAAATCAATATTTTGATGGAGAATTAGGGCCCGATTATTATTACTTTGGCAGATTAGGAATGATCTTCTATAACATTTAGAAATTAGAATTCTTTCTTCTTCTTCTTTTTTCCGTTTTTACAATGAAGATATATTAATTAACCAAAAAAAAAAGAATGAAGATATTAATATTACGAAACAAATACATATCAATAGCTTTTTAGGAAAACATAAATCAACATTATTATAGAAATTAATTATCAGGGTTAGTTATGTGAAAATTCGGTTATCACTCTGTTAATTAAGGGTAATTAACCAGCAAAAGTGCAACAGTTCTCCCTTTGTTCTTAACGTAACCTTGTTATAAGAAAGGATGCAGCATGGATGAGGTAGGATTTGTTAAATCAGGTCAGATTGTGGGCCAAATCAATCGGTTGCACTGTTACAAAGGGCAGCAGTATGTTCATCCCTATCTCTTTCGACTTTAGTCGAAAGGTCGAGAAAGGTACATCTATAGGTACGGTATTTTGCCTTCTTTCTTTTTGGTTTATTATGCAAGTGAGAGATACTATTATGTTGTGGGAAATTAAATGCACCTTACATTTTTGTAATGATGCAAAATTTTCAATTATTATGTTAGCTTGTGTTTGTTTTCTTTGTTTTGATGGTTTTGTCCATGTTCTTCGTTTAACCATTTTTATGTAAGTGACAATATGCAATATTTGAGTCGCTTAAATTGGAGCTGAGGTTCCAAATTTGCAATATTTTCTCTGTATGTGAGTGGCTGTGGGCTGTGGCAGGGTTGAAGAAAAAAAAATATTAGTACTACTCAACCAGCAATACATGTATTAGATACTACAAAATATATTTAGATAATAATTATATTATGTTAAAACATATAAACGGTAGGAAAACATTTTTTTTCTTAAAATATATAGGAATTTAAAATAGTACTACATTTCTCCCTAAACCTTTTTAATCTGCAAGTATGCTGAGATAAAAAAAATTTCAGGGCAGATCCTGTCATAAATGTAAGAAGCAAGCAACTCATATAAATAATAGTTTGTGTTAAATAATAAACTACTATACAAAATATTATCTTTTCCAAAAATTAAATTCATTATAAAAAGGTGAAAATAAAAATAAATATTTATATTCTTCATTCATCAAATAGTCCTAAGTGCACTGGCCCAAAGGGGAAACTTTTTAGGCCAGAGCCCAATTTTAAGTGCCAATCTTTGGCCCACTAAGACAATCTCAACAAGCATAACGCATTGGCGGCCCACTTCTCCTTTCTCTGACTTAATTGCTAAAAAAGCCTAAAAATCAAGTTTCATAATTACCAAAAGAAAAGTTTCATATGTTATTATTTCTTGATAAAGGTAAGAATACGATTTTAATCTCTCGAAAACATATTTGTTAGAGAGATTTAATTTGAAAGGTATTAGTTTTAGACCAATAAAACTTGAGGATACTGAATACCTGGATTTAAAAAAAAAAAAAAGAAGCTACATATACTTGCACGTTACACCCTTGACAGTCATTCTTCGATCTCAATACAAGATATGTAGAATCCCACACGCCTATAATATTCTTAAAGGTTTTTTCTTTTTCTTTCTTTCTTTTCTGGTACATGGATGGTTAGTAGAGAAAGGAGCCTACCTATTAGAGCGGAGCCAGCCCCGTGCACTTTTGATAATTTTGATTGCCTCAATTATGAACTAATATTATAGTTAATATAGCTAGCTACCATCTATGAACAATTTATGATTGTAATTAGACTGACGAAATATTCTTCAGTGCATGGAATGGTGAGACCGCCCATGGGATGGTTGAATTCGAATTCTTCCTCTGCCTGATTTAACAGTGCTTTAAATAGAGTGTGGCGCAAGTAAGATATTGGAATCACGAATCGCTTCTTGCTCCCTTCTCCAACGTACACTGCAATATGGCCTCTCCGAACATTTGTCGTCCCCAACATTTTCCGAAGCATTTGCTTGGCTTGAGCTATCCCCATTAATAATTACTTTGAGAAGGATTGACGTATAGAAACCTTTAGATGTATAATAATATATAAAGACTTGATATCAAACCTTGAAACTTGGATAAGATATATATATATACCTAGATGAAATTAGAGCTGGGTGCCATGTGAAGAAATGTTTAACAAAAACATCTATATTAGTTAAGTTTCACATGGTTCTGTTTTGTCTGTTGCAAAGCATTCTGTCCTACGTCCTCCTAAACTTAAAGAAAATTATGTGTAAAACCTGTGAAATTATGTATGAAAATACGGTATGTTCGGCCCGCCCCTTGGTTTTTGAACTAACAATTCATTGACTTTAAGACTCTAGCTATGCTCGACATCAGAGACATACATATCTCAATCTTGAGTCAACATTTTTGATGATTCATTTCGACTATTTACGTACTGAACCATTGAACTTAGACTTAATTGCTTTTCTTCGTACGAAACAAATTAACTATGTAGCTAGGTTGGTGCAAACTTGCAATGTTCACTCTCTAGAACATTGCTTGCTTGCCTCTCCTCAAAACCATCAACTTCTTTACCAATGTTGATTAAGCAAAGTTGAGCCGATCGAAAGCCTATAATAAACTACTTTCAAACTGCAAGGAAGCATTAGTTTTCTGTTTTATATCCTCAAGCTATATTAATTAGTTTTAGAATTTCTAGTTAACTTACGCTATAAATTGAAAAAGTTACATTTTGCTTTGGTACGAGGATATATATCCATATTTATCTACTTTGAACAGGACTTTCAATTGGCCTTCTATATTGATCTCCGACATAAATCTTTTAGACATGTGAATTACATGCATTTGCATATATATGCGTCTTTGATTTTGATATATTGGCATTCAAAAGAAAAATCTTGTATATGTGAATGGGATCTTTGAAGTAGTCAAGATTATGCTTGACGGTGAAGTGTAAGCATCAAAGTGTTTGTCAATATTATCGCTGGGACACCCTCTGATGTACTTATTACTTTCCAATTAAGTTCCAACTATATATATTGATATTTTAAACAGTATATTATTAGGGGCCAGACAGCAGAGTGAGGAACTTAATGGAAATGCAGTACAAAATGTAGAATTTCTGACTTGATCATGTTTGGTTCCTCTTCCGTGGATGCATTACTTCCATTTCATAGACATCTTTTCCTGTACCGTATATAATGTAAACAACCTCAATGCTAGCTTGCTATATATAGAGATGACTGACATGAAAGTTCCTCGTAGTTTCATGTTTTAACAATTTCAAAACTTTTTAATTTTAAAAAAATTGTAGCTCCACAAAAAATATGATAGTGATTAATGTTTAACTCTTCACTATACAGTGTATTCGTTGCAAGATCAGCAGGCAAAGTCTTATATGGTGCCAATTCTATTCTTTTCTTGGTGCAACTCAGCATGCAAGCTGTTGAACTTGGTTCATGCACATAAAACTAGATTTCGTTGTAAAAATGGCACAAAGTTGTCATGATTAAGACAAAAATGATAAGAAAAATTGAAGTTTTCCGGAGGTACAATTACAATAAGAGAAGAAAGAATTAAATGACAGAAAATGATAGTAGAAGCTTTATAATGATGCTTTTAGCATATATATGTTGCCACGTCTCGATAGGCCATGCATAATGTAATTGTAGATATGGGGATTTTAGTAGGGGCCGTAGACAAGATTTGTGCACTGCAGAAGCAAAAATGCCCTACCACGGACCTGTTCATTGAACAAGCTCGATCCGAGTCTTAGTTTTCTGCCTAAACCGGGGCTGAACCTATTCCTATGATGTTGAAGGTTGTTCCATGTACAAGACAAAAATGCCACCTCCCAATATCATCGTACTTCTAATTGTCTTGGCCCCGAGAAGGGGGCCATTTAAGACTGTTACTCCTAAAGGAACTGCTATTTTATCCAAAAGTTGGAGAAAAAGATCAAACTCTAGGAAGGAAAGATCAGCTTATATCATGATTCTTGTGTTAATTAGTTTTTTTTTTTTTTTTCTTCTTCTTCTTCAAGAATCGGGAAAACTCTGTTTTTTCCCTTTAACAATTGTGCTGTGTTGGGATTATATTGTGGTTAATTAATTATTACTTAATTTAATTGGTTGTAATAAATGGTGTGTGTGGATTGAATAGAAAAACCGACAGATATATTGCAATATGCATGCAGAGCCGTGAGCCCTGTAGCTAAGACAGAAGACAAGCATTACAAAAGTCTTTGTCAAAGCCATGGGCTTTGGCTTCGGCAGTTCACATCAATATTCTGGGCATAGAGCTGGAGCCTGGATGGATTTGGGTAATTAATTAAATGGATTGTTCATTGTTTCTATTCAACTTCTTTATATCATCAATTCAAAGTTTCTTCCTCCTTTGCCATCACTTTCCCTATCAGACTTCGAGGGGCTTTTTTTGTTTCTTCGCGGGGAAAGAAAGCCGATAAGAGTAGTACCAAAGACAGGCCTTTTGAATGGTGAGTCAGGGCAAATATCACAACATAAATCATGGCCAATCTTTCTATGATAGAGCATGGATTTACAAGGTATTTTATCATGAGCAAGAGTGCAGAAAAGATATTTGACACGATTATGACAAGAAATTTTCCAAAACTTAGACCAAAAGGGGTCAGCAGGAGTCAAAAAATCAACATTATTTGCTAAATCATAAGCACTTTTAAGAGAAAAATCATCACAAGAAGGGCCAAGTGAGATGCCTCTGTGATTAAGCAAAGCTTTTGTGCATTTGTTCCTTGGCAAAGGCTTGCTTCAATTCATCAGCCGTTGTTAACACATTTTCCACCAAGGATTTGGAGTCCAAGTCCGTACAAACTATAGTGTTCATTGTTTAGTTATCTAATTGATTTATTTTAGGCATGTTGTGGCCCAGCTTTCGAAAGGCCTTCTGCAAACTAAATTAGCCAGAGCTTCCGGGCAAAAAGAAAAAAGATAAAAGAAACCCTACCTACCAAAGATTTTACTTCTCTCAAAGACATGCGTGAGGCCGCTGTTTCTTACTCTCAATTACAGTAGAATCGATGGATGGGTAAGAGAAATTAACATATATGCATTATTTTCATGTTCCAAGTTTTTTTCCCTTGTAATTCACGATCATGAATTTCCGCATAGATGTTGTATATTTTATACCCAGAGTTTCAATATGATTCTAGTTGTGATAGAGGGTTGTCAACAAAGAACTCAAACTAAATAAATACTGCCAAAAATTCAAGTTAATTACAAGAATTACTGGTGATTACAAGGGATACATAGAATATATAGCTAGGTTGCTGCAGCCTTCATTATGAACAGCTTAGGATTGTAGTAATACTGATGAAATACTCTTCACTGCATGGAATTGTAAGACCTCCCATTGGATGGTTGAATCCGAATTCTTCCTCAGCCCGGTTCAACAGGTCTCGAAACAGAGGATGGTTCAAGAAAGATATAGGAATCACAAATCTTTTCTTGTTTCCATCCCCAACATAAACCGCAATGTGCCCTTTGGGAACATTTGATGTTGCCAATGCATTCCCAATTTTCCCTGACAGGGTTCGCTGCAGCTTTTGCTTTAATTGGATACCCATCTTTGAGTAGTATTTGAAAATTAGTTTGTTTTAGCAATGTAGGAAAAGCTTTAGTTGGGTTGAATTGATTTCCCTAGTACCTAATTACCTATATATATAGGAAAAATTTTTCAAACCTTAACACTGGATAAGGTATAGAGAGAAAGCTATATGTCATTGAAGAATGTTAAGAAACATATCAGCTGAAGGAATTAGTTAAGTTTCACATGGTTTTGCTTTGTCTTTTGCAAGACATCCTGCCCTACGGTCCTACCATCTTAAGAAAACTAAAAAAAGACGACTGCAACTTGTGAGAAATTTTATATGGGTATCCGTATTTATTTCCCCCTATGTCTTGAACTAAAACATTGAGCCATGTCTTCATGCTGCTTAGTGGTTTATTGACATTAAGTTCTTATCTCAATCTTAAATTCATATCATTTAACTTAAATTCATGTTTATACCAAATTTGCTTATCTTTGTACTAACCAGCCAACCAGCATGTTTCTTTGACGGTTCGCGCAATGTTTCTAGTTCCCATCCATTTGTCTGATCATAATAGATTGTCTGCAGGCCATAATATTGAATTAAGATTAGATTAGCTTGTCAACTATAGAGTTAGATTATCTTGGTCAACTTGGACTAAATCCACTAATTAATTTGTTAGATGAAGCTTCTGACATTGCAAGTATTTGTTTTTTGTTAACAATATGTCTGCATTAATGCTCACTTATTCACTTGAAGAGAAATATCATATTGAGAATTGACTTCTGTGTTTTAGCAATTTTTTTTTTTAGTTTGATTCATAACTTTGAATCTAGATAACTTTCTGATTGAATTAAGACTAATAAGCATCGTGCAACGTTGACTGCTTTTGATGTATAATTTAGTTTGGAAAACTGAATTCTTTATAACTAAATTAGTAGTAAAACACAACAATGATTTGTCTGATTTCTACATAAATCGATCAAGATTTTTCCTGTCTACCTACTCTAATTATAATTACATCTCAACTAATTAAGTACATATGCATGTAGATGTTTGAATTATGTTTAATGATAAAGTGTATGCATGAAGGTGAAAAAGTGCAAGCATTATATTGTCTCTCTTGATACTGTCATCATTTAAATTTGACACTTTAAGCAATACTTCCAAGCTCCCAATAAATAATGGACCTTTATTTAATGGTAGGGACACCATTGAAAGAATTCATTGCAGAAACACTGAATCCAGAATTTCCCATTTTCTAGTTATAAGAAAGATTAATTATGCTTCCTCTTTGTTATTGCTACTTAAAATATTCTTTATCAGTTGACTCTTCTCTATGAAAGCAGAGTCCACTACTAGCACTATATCACAAATAAGATTATTAGGAAAAAGAAAAAGAAAAAAAGAAAACTCACTTTAGCAGTCAGTTTTTTAATTCTAGTTCCATAAAACATGAGAAATTTCTAAAACAATTTTTAAGACATAGGATTAGGCCCATTGCATTTGGTTATACTCATCTGCAGCAAGTAAACCTAAGGATCAAGATTCTAAATCAATGGATTAAAAGTCTAAGCTGCCAAAATGGAAAGGCAATGCAATGTTTTATTCATTGATGCAACTCACCCTATTGTCCTTTTTGACAGATTGGAGTTCTATATGCTTAAGACAGAAGTCTATAGGAGAGTCATCCGAGGGACAAGACAGCAAGGAAAATTATGGCACAAAATGGTATGTAAGGAGTTTGACAATGATTTTTCCTTGTCTTTTTTAGAATAATTCTCATATATGCAATGATTTAATCTTCATGGGATATAACTGTCACATTCTTATTGCATTGTGCATTCCAAATTGGGGGAGTTGTAGCACATGATTTTTGCAACGTACGTAGCATAAAGCCCTGCCATATACATATATGTACATTGAACAATCACTAACTTTTGGTACTCAAGTATATCCTTTTGACACTGAAGCTTGTTTTCTGGAAACAAAAATATAGTCATTATACCTTGAATTCTCCGATTCCGGCCCATAACGGGGCCATTGGTACTATTTCATGTAGGAAAAAGAACAGTTATAGACTTATATATAGTACTATCCGGAGGCCAATCATTCAGCAAAATTCAATTAACTTATAGAAATGAAACTTTCCCTTCCAAATTGGGTAGGAAAAATTTTCATCACATCATTTCTATAAATTACATCATAAACTTACAAAAGAAGTCATTGTCTGAAAATCATGCGCTAGTTAGGCAATGTTAGGCTGTTTCTTATCAAATTTTGTTTCTATATGTAAACTGATCACAATCTTTTGTCAGTTTGTGGCGGCTGTTAAATGCCATCTACTAAATTAGTAATCTTTTTCCATTGAACCTGTCATCCTTTCAAAGCTTATAATGGTCTCCTATACCAAAAGAAACAGTTTACAATAATGTTCATCAATATAACTCATCATGTGTATGAGCTAAGAATTATATCTTCCCCTACAATTCGGTCAAAATTAGTAGCTGGAATCCCATATCCAAGTGGAACCCTTTGATGTGCATTGAAACCAGAAAAATTCTTCGTACATAGATCGTGGAATATGTTCATAGTTAGTGCCTAGTGGTTAATGCAGTGAAGAAGTCTTTTTCTTCCTCGAATCCTTGCTTTAGGAGTTAGTAGGAACTTCTTGGAGACAGTATTTAAGTTTGACATTATTGAACTGTAAAAACTAAAAACTAAAATCTCTTATCATAAATAATTTTTAGTGAAAAAACAAAAAAAACTGTCAAGAATAGGTACAATGTCTGTTACTTCTTCTGTCGTTGTAGCATTATTGGTAACTTTCCTCCATCTTTTTTTGTAATAAAATCTGTGTATATGATCATTCCACAAGTTGGACAGAATTGTTCTTTCATTTTCCAAAAAATGCTTAATACCTTTTTTCCCCTTGTAGCGTTTGGACGTTTTGCCCCCTAAATTTCAATTTTGGACATTTTGCCCCATAAATTCCAATTTTGGGACGTTTTGCCCCCTCAGGCTAACGGCACGGTCAAGATGCTGATATGGCAATGGCACTCGGCTTGACGGTGCCGTTAGGTTGAGGGGGCAAAACGTCCCAAAGTTGAAGTTCAGGGGCAAAATGTCCAAACGCTACAAGTTCAAGTGGGAAAATGGTAATTTAGTCTCCAAAAAATGCACTTGATTTTTTTTTTTCTAGTATCCAAATTCTTGTTTTTTTCTCTTTCCAAATGGTCAAATCAATCTTTTACGATATTTTTACCAGTAATAAATATGTCATGTAGAGAATGGATGAGGTAGTTGGGGGCATAGCCTAAGGTTGTTACAGAGAAGAAATTTCGGTGCAAGAGACAGAGTCCGAACACTTGACAGACAAAACAAAACCTCTCGTGTGGTGAAGAAATATTCAAATTCTGTTAACTTTTGTCCTATATGTTATCCTCTTTTTACTTGTCTTTTTCATGCTTTGGAACACTCTAAACATTTTGATGGTGATGGAAGATAATGATGCTAGGAAGTAGGAAATACATAGTTACCCTGGAATAAATTTTATTAAGAAATTAACTAAGAGATCATAAAGAAATCTTCTAAAAGAAATGTAAAGTATATCAGATAAAAAGTTGATTACAAAAAGGACGAGGCAGTTATATCAATATTAGTCGCTTCTTACCGCTATGATGGCCCTGGTGGTTGCTTCTGTTACAATTTGTCAAGAATCCACGTGAAAACCTGGGTACTTTCTGTTGAGTCTTAAACTGAATGCAGCAATTGGTAAATTAAACAACACTTTCGACAAGTAATCATGATAACTTCGCTAGTTTATCTGATATATGCTCTGTTTCTTCTTATTACAGGAAGGAGTGTCTGAATTTTATGTAATTAGTTTATGTTTTTCAATGCCCTGAAACATGGCAAGTATTGTTGCCCTGAATTTGTTTAACTTGCAAAATGATTGATCATTAATCAACTAATCAAGCTTGTTCAGAACTTTAACAGAATTCGTTGTCAGCAAAAGAATCATGTAGTCTTATTGCCAAGCAATTTCATATTTTTACAAATTACAGAATGTTTACATTGGATTGAATTAGCAAGACCCTTGCTGGACAAAATTTGAAGAGACTGCTGCTTTTTTTTTCTTCTTCTTCTACACCGTCTCAAATAATGTTTTCCGCATCCTTTTTCCGGTGCTGCAAATTATATCTTCTATGAACAATTCAATAATGTAGTTAGACTGATGAAGTACTCTTCACTGCATGGAATTGTGAGACCACCCATGGGATGGTTGAATCCGAATTCTTCTTCGGCTCGGTTCAACAGGTCTTGAAACAGAGGATGATTCAAGTAAGATATCGGAATCACAAATCTTTTCCTGTTGCCTTCCCCTACATAAACTGCAATATGGCCTTTAGGAACATTTGATGTTGCCAATGCATTCCCAATTCTCCCCGAAAGTGTTCGCTGCAGCTTTTGCTTGGCATGAGCTAGTCCCATTAGTTGAATCCCCATCTTAGAGTGAAAAAATGGAAAAGAAGCTCAAGATTTGATTGAGTGATAGAAATTAGAAAAGGTTTTAGTGTGTTTTGAAGAGTAGGAAGACTTGGTTGGGAATGGTATCTTCCAAGCCTTAATATATAGAGGTAGATCACAATTTACTTAGAAAAAACCTTAAAAAAATTGGATAAAGATAGTGTGATGTTATTGAGGAATGTTTAGAAACATATCAGGTGAAGCAATTAGTTAATTTTCACATGGCTTTGCTTTGTCTGTTGCTAGGCATCCTGCCCTACCACCTTAAGAAAACCAATAAAGGAGAATGCAACTTGTGAAATTTTTTTTTTTATGTGGATATATCTTCCCTATGTTTTGAACTTCTAAAGCACTGACTTTAAATTGCTAGGCATGTTCTTAAACACCTAACACTCGTCTTGATCTTAGGGCATTTGAAGATTCATTTCGATTATTCACTAAGCCATTGAATTTAGACTCTCGTTCCCTTGAAGTTGCTTTTTCTTTTGTGCCAACCACCCAACATACTTTTGGGGGTTATTGCAGTACCTCAGTATCCCTACCACTTGTCTGAATCGATGTTTTGAAGATTATGTTTAAGATCAGCTAACTTTTTTTGTAATAGTATCAATTTTCTACTCATCCATTCATTTAAGACTGGTATCATGGACCAGAACTTGGTCAAGTTGGACTCAATTCAGCTAATATGTTTGGTTTGTTAAAAGAAGTAGTTTCCAAATTGCAAGGGCCATTTCCTTTTTGGCAATATCTCTGTCCTCATCTATTTTCTGTGTGAATTAGGCACAACTTGTTACAAGCTAACACATGCCACTGGCTAACACAGTTTAGCTTTGTTAAGATTGTTTGACTGCTTGTTTAAGAAGAACATAGATAAGTTTGGTTTGCAAAAACAGGTTTCTTAAGGACAATAAGATAACATGACAAGACTATTTTAAGATTTTCTGATTTCATCTACTTTTTTCCCGTCCATCGATATGACTATTGTCTAATATATCTTGTTGGCACATAAAATATATGCATTCACATGTTATATATCCTTGGATGTTCAATGTATGGTCTATGTCAAATGTATGCATCAAGGTGAAGATAAGCATCAATGTCCTTTTTTATATTGTTGATAATTAAAAATATTCAATGCTAATGAATGGTGTATGTCATATCTATGTATCAATGTGAAGGGTAAGCATCAATGTCCTTTTTAAACTGTTATTACCATTATAATTGGCAAATATCAGATGATTCCCAACAATGGATTGCTTTTGAAAGTTCCTAATAGTGCCTTTTCTTTATAGTAATGGGCTAATTATAAAGTTAATTAACCAATAATGATGAGGAATTGAGGAGGAATAAACTAGAAGTTTCCATTAGAACTCTGCTACAACCAAAGAAGCATTTTGCAATATAGAAAACCTCTGCTTCTCTTTACAGAGCCAGAGTGTTCAATTAACTGTTTAATACTCTTCTCTGCACCAAATTGCAGGAGATTAATTTTGATGTTTTGACATCTTTTGAGGCATGTTGATGTGTTGGTAAGGGCCAGTAGACAGTTAACGCAGTTGTGCCACAGGAAAGCCAAGGCAAGCGGTGACAGCAGTAAGTTCCTTAATGAATCTTAGCATGTACTATTCTTGGTTCATGTAGTAATACTAATTATACTAAGATTTCCTGATTCTGTCAAACATAACAAGAGATTGTTATGCTTAAGACAAATCCTAAATGGAACCAAAAAACATAGAATTTATGACAGAAAACGAAACTGTAAGATGGTAGGAAGATTTTTAGGTCCTTCATTGTCATATTAAACCAAATAAAGATCAGAGATACGTTGAATTTGAAAAGATACACCAAAACACCACAAATCACATTGTTCATCCTACATCCTAAATTCTGGAAAGTAATCACATGGTTTTGTGTGCTCTAAACATAATGCCCTACCAATATTTTTCTGCATACATGTTTAATTACTCATATTGTGAATGTCCTTATGGAAAAGGGAAAATTTCCTGCAAGTCTACTGGTCATATTCTGTCAATAATCAGCACAATATCCCTTTTACAAAATCCATAAGTAGACACCAAATATGTCAATATTTGTGAAACCCACATGTGGGCTATCAATTAAAATATTTGAACCAACCACTGAAATATGCCTGCATCTATATAAAAAAGGTCTCTACCAAAGCCATGGCAATTGCAAGGTTTGGCAGTGCTCATAGCTTTGGGACTAGACATTGGCAGCATATTGAGAAATATCATAAGCTAGGTTGGATTAATGTCCCCATTCAACCTATCACCCTTTCAAATTTAGGCCCCAAGAGGCTATATAATGTTCATCACCAACTCATCATTTGTACAGATTATGAAACCACTTCACATGAACTCTGATAATAATTGCTTTGCGAGTCCTATCGGTAAGGTCCCAAAGGTTTGTACACACATGGTACTAAAGGCTATTACTAATTAGTATATAGTATATTTTTGTTTGATCTGATCTGCTGATGGAAATAAAAGAACAAAAAAAACAGCAATTTGCTGATCTGAATGCTGGTGTCTAGTAGTTAGTCTCTCATTCGTCTGATAATTTTCATCGAGCGTGCATATACCATCAGAAAAGGAAAACACACACACACACACATGCATATACATTTACATGTCATTTAGTAGCTTTTTTTTTTTTTCACTCAACTGGTATGTTGGACATGCTTTGTAATGGAAAAATGTCCATGATAGATAATCCATGAAAATTTCTGCTGGACCACCATAACTTTTTTCTTCTGTTGACTGGTAGGGCCTGATAATTCATGATTGAAATAGTTTTATTGGGAAATCTATTCTGATTTTACGAATATATATAGCTAGTGGAAGGCAAATCCATGTGACTCACGACCTCTGTCCTTAAACATACCCCATTTAAAGTGTGAGTCGTTTATTTGGCCACTTAATCCACTCCCATTTACTGGTCAAAAGGAGCTTTGAATATATACACACTTATTCCAAGGATTGCCATCCAGCGAATCATTTCACCTTTTTCCCAAGAGCTTTTTATACATTTGATAATTGATAGCTCAAGATCCAATAAGCATTATAGAGTTGTAATATTATTAAGTCATGGCTTTCCGTATGCCTAGGATTGGCCAAAGTTAAGCCATTTGTACGGAGCATGCTCTTGTCCCTGGAGACCCCTGATCTTGTGCCAGCCTAGAGGCCATTTTGGCTCGAAAGACGAGATTTATTATCCGAAATCCGAATCTCATACTTGAAGTTGAAGGATCCTTCGTTTTCGAGCTTGCTTGGTCATGGATCGATTGTCCTTCGGGTGGTCTCACACCATCCCAAATCCCATGTGGTGAAGTTTGTAGTAGTCCTATAACATGGGAAATATATGAATGAGTCATTTCACACTAACTACCATTGATTTCATTCCAACTTTTTTGTAATAGAAACTATAAGATTATTTTGTTTATTTATCCACATGTAAGTTGTACTATAGTAAAAGATATAGAACTCTCAGCTGTACTATAGTAAAAGATATAGAACTCTCTGTTTCTGGCATAAACAAAAAGTTCATAATCTCTCTTATTTCTCTTTCATGGTTTACATTTATTTGACAGACGAATGAAGTTTTGCATACATTGGTATGGATACAGAATGAGTAAAGTCCATTTTTGCCCCCTAAACTTGTTTAAAATTGACCTTTTGCCCCCTAAACTTTAATTTGGGACTTTTTACCCCATAAACTTGCAATATGAGGACATGTTAGTCCCTCTTAAACGGTATTGTTGACGTGACAATGCCACGTCGGACCAAAAATGCCATGTGGCAAGGCCACGTCAGACCCAGGTGTTGACATGGCAATGCCACGTTAGCAATATTGTTTGAAATGGACTAAAATGATTTCAAATTGCAAGTTCAAGGAACAAAATGTTCAAAATTAAAATTTAGGGGGTAAAACGTCAAAATCATACAAGTTCAAGGGGCAAAAAGGGTATTAAGTCACTACTGAATGTGTAGGAAAATATGTATGTAGTTCATTTTTATCCAATTTCGGCAGATGGTACTTGATTAGTACTCTTGCCTCTAAAAATTTTTAGAAACCGTGAGTTGATTCATTTCCCAGTGGTCTATCATCGTTTTCTCTGTTTTTGGGATTTCTTACTGACCTACTGGAATTCCTTATCTAATATCTATTACAGGGAGGATTGAAAATGGCTTTAGATTACAGTAGTATATTGATTTCTCTTTGGATTAGAATTAAGAAGCTCCTGATCCTCATGGCAACTTGAAGAGTTGACTTTCCCGGCCTTGTCAGACTGGGAGAAACATCGGTGATCAACTAAAATTAAAGATTTCTTCGTAGTCTACATTTTTCTAGACAATTAACATAACATCATTAATTACAAGGTTGGTTTAGTGTTTGATCAAAGTTCAGACTACCATTACAAATCCAGGCTCTCATGGTCTCACCTGCCAAAATTCCTAAGATCATTCATTCCAAACTTGTTCAAGTCACCAAACAATGTCACATGGACTGGTAACTTGTCTCATTTCAAAAGAGTCATAGAACAAATTGTAGTAGCAGAAGCTCTGGTCTTTAATTTTGATCATGAGCAAACATGTAGGGCTGGCACACCGGCTCATAGTCGCTACAAGATATGATTATTTTGATTATTTCGCTAGTCACTACATAATATTTCATCCATATATTCCGCAACGTAAAGTCGTTATCATCTAGCCATGATATAATCATATAGTATTTCAAATGGGCCATTACTGTTGGTTTCATTGAATGGTGAGTTATTATATAGATTGCAACAGAATAGACTATGGTACCAAATTTGTCAAAATGCCATTATTTGTTGGGACACAAGCCCATGTGATTCCTCACAATATATGTCTCTAAAGGGTCTTTTATTGATATTCTTTCTTTACCACTCAATTTGCCTTAAGACTGTTGACCATAAATGATTTGCTCTCTATAAATACTCATTCACTTGATAGCCTTCACCGTGGCAAAGCATTTCCTAGTTCTCTCTAAGTTTCAACTTCCAAACTTACATTTCTCATCTACTACTTGCAAAACAATCTAAAATCCACAAATTCAAAATGGGTTTTCGCTTGCCAAGAATTGCTAGTTCTAAGCCAAGCCTAAAACGTACTCTTTCATCTTCCGAGACCATGGCGGTGCCCAAAGGCCACTTTGCGGTTTATGTTGGTGAAACTGAAAAGAAGAGATTTGTTGTCCCAATTTCATTCTTGAAGCATCCTTCTTTCCAAAATTTGTTGAGTCAAGCCGAAGAAGAATATGGATTTAATCATCCAATGGGTGCTTTGACAATCCCCTGCAGCGAAGAAGCTTTCATTGATCTCGTTTGCAGTATGCAAAGCTCATGATTTAGAGTTGATTCGAAAATAGCTAACTAAGCAGAGAGTGATTTTAACTCTCTTCGGCAAGATTGACACCTACCAATTTTATGTAGGAACCGAGAGTATATTGAGGATTGTGTTTTGCAATCCCATTCCCTCGTGAATTTTAATTATTCTTTGTAACATCAATATCTTAATTGACAAAAAAAGATTTTGTTTCTTAATCTGAGTTGTTCTTTTCATGAATTTTGTTTCTGGTATTGGAATATTCGTGGATATTATATCTACCAAATTCTACCCTTCAAGAACAAAGGCCTTTTGATTTTGCATTCTGCCATCATTACTTGACCCCTCTTTTCTTGATTCAAAAAGGTTCCCAATACATGACTAGGGGTCCATTTGGCTTGAAATCCAACTTATTTCCCTGGAAAGAAAAAAGTAACTTCCCACTTTCTAGCATTATATATATAAAATATAATGGGTCCAATATCCATGTTAAGCATCTTCATTTGAAGATGCATGCATACTTCCATAGCTAACAGGTTTGGAACCTCATGGCTTTTGACTAAGTATAATGTTATATCGCCTATTTGAAGCCTAAAACAGGTTTTGGAACTGAATTATCAATTATGAGATGAGAAGTAGAACATGCTCTGTTTCCGAAGACTTATTAATTTCGCCGAAACACTTTAATTGAAATACGAAGAGCTAATCACTATCAGAACTTAAATTGGCATATTGTTCCCAGGCCAACACTATCAAACGTTGCAGCACTTCTTAATCAACGTTTTTGAATATTTGAACGTGGATTAGCCACTGAGAAGGGAAACGTCACAGTTCAAACGCATAGTGTTAGCCATTGAACTCAAAAGTCTAAAAGTGAATTTCCTTTTTTTTTTCAAGTTTTTCTTTTCGATCTTTTCCAGTCTTGAGGAAATGCAATTAAAGCAAAGTCAAATTATAATTGGGTTTAATGTTTTATTAGTCAAGATAAAGTTCCAGGGCACGTACACCAGTAACACCACTAAAAAATTGAAGTGGAGGTTTGCACTTCGTGCAACTACTTTGAGGATTTGCTTTTTTATATTTAGACCAGAAAAAAGTCTTCATCCTCATAATAATTTGAAGAGTTGACAATGGAAGCCACGTCTAACTTTAAAAAAATAGAATCTCAGGTCAACTGATTAAAAGATTTCAATGTCAAATCTCCATGAATGGATCCCTTCAGTCTAGATTCCATGATTCTGGACAATTAGCATAGCTTTTTAATTAGTTAATGCTTCTCTTTAACCAATTATTATCGAGGCTTAACCAACTAAATTACGAAGATCACCCATTAATCCGTTTCCTGTCTTATCAAATTAGGCATCAAACCATTAACCATATCAAATGGGATTTGTAACTTGCTTTGTTCCATGTTCTGTACAATCATAGAACAAAATAGTACAAGCAAATCTGGTCCTTTTATCCAGATTATCAGCAAACATGTAGGCTTGCATACCGACTTGTAAAATGGGTAGTGGACATGATTATATTTTATGTTATTTAGCTGGTCTCAACTTAAAAATTCATAGCATTTTCGTCCATATGATCTGCTAGCAAGGTAAAGTCATTATCATCTAGCCATGATTCAATGATAATAGTATTTTCAAGATATGGGCCATGATTGTTGGTTTCCATTGAATGTTGAGCTTTGATGAATTGCAAACAGAAATTGACTCTAACAAGAAATTTGTCAAAATGTTATCATTAGTTGGGAGGCAAGGCCATGTGATTCCTTATACAATATGTCTTCCAAGATTTCACTCCTTAGGGTTCTCTCTTCCACCACACATTCAGCCTGAGGTTGCTTTGGCGTAAAGCATTTAGCTCTCTATAAATAATTACACATTCCAAGGGTATAGCCATAGCCAACCTGTCCCAAAGCATTTCTTAGTCTCAAAAAATTTTCTTTTCAATATACTACTCGTAAAAAACAATATCAATTCACAAAGTTTTTTCAACATGGGTTTCCGTTTGCCAAGAATTTCTAATGCTAAGCCAAGTCTAAAACGTACTCTTTCTTCGGAGACCACAGTGGTGCCTAAAGGTCACTTTGCTGTTTATGTTGGAGAATTAGTTGAGAAGAAGAGATTTGTTGTTCCAATTTCATTTCTTAAGCATTCTTCATTCCAGAATTTGTTGAGCGAAGCCGAAGAAGAATATGGATTTAATCATCCTATGGGTGCCCTGACGATCCCTTGCTGCGAAGAGGCCTTCCTTGATCTCATTGGCAGTCTGCATTAAAGCTAATGAATGTTAATGTGAAAATGGCTGACTTAAGCAGAGATTAACCCTCTCTAATCCAACTGACATCTAACCAATTTTATGTAGGAAGAGTGTAATTGGTGAATTGTTTTATGCAATCCCATGCCTGTGTAAACTTTTTTGTAATGATTATACATAAATGAGAACAATTTTTTACCATACATATTCTTGTCTTGGATATTTGTTCTATGAATGTAATTAATTATGTGAACTTTCCAACAAAAAATTAATTATGGGAAATATTGGGTAGATATGAATTTTCTTGGCTACTTTTTTTTTTTGGTGAAAATTTTTCTTGGCTACTTTACAACAAAAGTTACCACTACAAAAGGTCAAAAATTTGAAGTATTTTTACACTATCAATCAATTTTGGTTTAGGCAGGACAGGACAGGGCCGGATCCATGTAAAAGTGTTTGAGGCTTGAGCTGAGCGCATCAACTTCTTTGGGAAATTATTTACAAGGCTAGTAAGCTGCGAAATTTCTCATATAGCTACCGGGCCATAAATGTTACCTTTCGGCCCATTAATTTGTCTATTGGGCAGATGGGCTATTGATTTTTTTTGTTCTTTTTGTTTTTGTTTTTAACTTTTTTCCTTTATTGTTTACTAGATCTGTTGCCCGCCACATGGCGCGGGATTTATTCTCAATTGATTACCAAAAAAAGGGTTTGAGAAATACCAAGAAAAGCTCAAACAGCAAGTAAGACAAAAATGTCAATATACACATAGTAAAAATTGGCCATAGCACAATCATTATTAAACACACCACCAAAAATCCTTATACTGGTATTATCATAAAAGGGTCTCATGTTCATATTAGCAAAACCAAAACTCATGAATTACACACTCTCAAGTCTCAACCCCTTCAAAATCAATAGAAGCTTTAAGTTCCCATCCTATCTTTGCTTTTCTCTTCTAACAAAGGATGGGAAATCCAATTCATAAGTTAAAAATAGCCCTTTCCCTTCAGAGCTATAACTCCAAGACTCCATCAGCATGAATGATGTAAATGCCTACATATGAAAAAGAAAAAATCATCAGGGAAATTACTTCAAAGAACAGATATGGAAACTTGAAGAACACAATAATTGCTTATCTCTAGACATACAAATAAAAGTTGTGATAATAAATGAACAGAACAATATACAGACTATTGATTTCATTCTTAGTATATAATATAATTTCAATTTTAACATTGCATCACAAAAAGGAAAGTTAAGGATATCCCCTTTGAGCATTTAATTACAGGATCAAAGGGGGGAAACAATCGTACCCAATCTTTGAAGGGAAAGATTCTGCAAAGGTACTAAAAAGCATATGTTTTTTAGCATCTGCTGAATGCTACAGCTAGCATATGTATAATATTCAGCTTAAAATTTTTTCTTTAAGGTACTAAAAAGCATTCAGATATCCTAAACAACAAATTATTTGAAGATATCTTCCATGACATACAGGCCCTGCGATCTTGTCAAACTCCAATCTTGACATTATCAAACAAAGACTCACCATGAGTAATTAATTCTTGAGTTAGCTTTAACGTGATCCCCTTCTATGCAAACTAATCAAATTCATCTCCCAGCATTTAAACTTGGCTTAGCTGCCTTTGATTCCCACGAAACCAATATCAGTATTTCTAGCTGGATTAAAGAAGTATCAGTAAAAAATATCAGAAACTTAGCCGGAAAAAGAAGCAAGAAAAAAAGAAACTGAAATCATGGGTAATGGCAAGACAAACAGCAATACTGGAACTGAATTATTTGCAAATTACCTCATTAATATGACCAAGAACCTCTTCCCTTTTCAGAGCTTCTTCTATACTCTCATAAAGACATGATTCTATCAAAAACTGCACACATAACAACCCAACATAAGTATAAAAGTCACTTTAAAATCAAAGCACAAAAATAAAAGGCTCATCACCGAAAATGCACAAATAACAATAGTATATATTTAAAGCACAGAAAATGAAAGGCACCTCACCTTCCTTTAGGCAAACAATAATTTTTACATTCTCACTCTGTTTCCCAACCATATCAACTAATCCATGTGGGTCCTCTTGATTGATTATAGTACAACAATACAATAAAAATCTTACAGTAATCTTGTCAAATTCAAGAAAAGGAAAAAGAGATATTTTGGAAAAGGAAAAAGAGATATTTTGGTTAGTTGAAGGAAGCATTGGTAGTAATTCCAACGAGGGTTGACCATGGTTTGAGAGAATGCAGATGTACTACTTACTGTTATAGTCAAAATTGCTCAAAGGAATAAACAATTAGTGTGAATAGAGATAAAAGAGGTCAAGTTCTTCCATTTTCAAGTTAAATTTTCACTTCTCTGACATGAGTATATTTCTATATTTCATAACTATAATCTTTTAGCTAAATAAGAAGACATATAAAAAACATGAGAATTTTAAAGTGTGCTTACCGTAGCTCTTGAGGCTTTAAGGGTCATAATTTCTGCATTTAGAGAAACCACAAAATAAAAAATCACAATAACACGAATTAATTTTTTTCGAGGAATGCTAAAACAAAGAGATCTATGAGCTTTAAAAAGAGATAGCACCGTTACTTGATGATAGCGATGACCTCTATGTCCATGAGAAGCCATGACCTGAAATGAGAGAAACAAGAAAAAAAAACGTTGGGGGAGCGTGCAATCTCTTCCATCTTATCTGATTGTTTCTCTCATTTATCTCTTCTTTCTATCGATCGACTGTCCACTCCGTCGACCCCTGACCGGAATCATCATGCCCAGATAATTTCTTCTTTTTCTCTCTCTGTTTCCCTGTCGAAAGAATATTTCATTCCCGTGGCTCTGTCGTTTTCTCCCTTCTCTCTTCCAAATCGGCGGCGACGGAAGTCGTCGGCCTTATTCCTCTTCCTCTCCTTCCTCCCTCTTTCCTCTTCTCTCTTTCTTGTTCCTCTCATTGCCTCAGATCTTTCTTCTCTCTCGAATATTCTGACAAATCGACCCAGTCCGATACCGTTTGCCCCAAAAAAATGCTAACGTGTCAAGCGATGGGGGCCTTAGGTGAAATTCCTCAATGGGGAGTAGGGCTACGCGGCAAAAAATAGATGCCTTACGGAACTACTTTAAAGGGGAAGAAGGTTTGATGATTCTTGCAAATTACTACCACTAGTAGTACCCCAAAAAGAATGAAAATTTAAGAATTCCATCTAAAAAGTAAAACCAAAAAGTTTAAGGAAATCACTTAATTCAATTTCATGGTCCTGGCCATCAAAATCAAAATAAGGAATGTTTCCGTTGAAAAAAGTCAATTCTAAAATATATGAACATAACTGAATGAATAAATATGATTTAGTCAACAAGCTAAAGCTAAAGGATGATTACCCAAAAAAAAAGTCCGTTGCTTGAAAACCTTGACAATTGAGTGTGCCAATTAGGTGCTTTCATTAATAAGAAGAACTAAGTACATTGTGCCCTTTATATACTATGGTATTATTATTTTTTTTCAACACTTCCATTGGAGTCTATATGTGTTCACATTTGAAATTCATAATCCTCATATTTCAGAAATAAAATGATGAGAGAACATGATCCTCCTCATGGTGGTTGAAGGAGTGGACTTTTCCACTAAAAAAAAAAGAAAATCATTGGTCAAATAAAATGAAAGAAATATTTCTTGGTCTAATCTAATCCCTTGAGATCTGATCAAATATTTGGTAATTATAGATTCCTTGATCCTCATCATTACCATATTTAACTTCATTATTTCTTCTATTCACTATATACAACCGCGATCCGCAAAATGTCCCGTTTGATGTGGTATTGGAAAAAATTACAATAATTTCTAAAACCCTATTTAATAATGGTAAAATCAGGCAGATCAAAAAGTATTTTTCATACATAATATATTTTTTTATCTAATTAGAATCTAATACGCTCAACCAACCAAGAGTTCTTTGAATCACGTTGTGAAAATAACTGAACAATCTCACATGGATTGCAGGGACGTTGGCCTGTTCATGGCTTCAACAGTCATAAAACAAGTGCAGTACCTTTGGTCGTCTTTGATCCTAGTTATTAGCAAACATGTAGGGCTATCCAACCAACTCATAGTCGCAACTATATTGGATATAATTAGTTTCCATTTCGTTTTCATTTACGATCTGCTGCTTATAAGCAAAGTTGTTACGCCACGGTTCAATGATGTTTATTTTTCGGTGGAACATCATTAATGTTGGTTTCGTTTTCATGCGTAGCCATGATAGATAATTGCAACAGAAATGAATTGCGGTGCGAAAAAAATTGTCAAAAGTTATATCATAATTTTGGAGGCAAGGCCATGTGATTGGTTACCAGTTATGTCTTCAAAGATATTCTTCTATTGTGGGTTTCGCTCTATAATTAATCAGATTGTCAACCATATTATAGAACCTGCTTCCTATAAATATACATTCATTCCATGGATAGCCACCCAGCAGTGCCAAGCCTAATAATTAGTTTCTTTTAGTATTCTACACTCCTAAAACAATCTCTCAATTCACAAAAGTCATGGGATTTCGCTTGCCAAGAATTGTTAGCGCTAAGCAGAGTCTAAAACGGGCTCTTTCATTTTCCGAGACCACACTGGTTCCAAAAGGCCACTTTGCCGTTTATGTTGGAGAAGTTGAGAAGAAAAGATTCGTTGTTCCGATTTCAATCCTTAATTATCCTTCTTTCCAAAATCTATTGAGCCAAGCCGAAGAAGAGTATGGATTTAATCATCCAATGGGTGCTCTGACAATCCCCTGCAGCGAAGAAGCCTTCCTTGATCTCACTTGCAGTCTGCAAAGCTCATGATCGAGAGTTGATGTGAAAATGGCTAATTCAAGCAGAGATTAATTAACTATTTTAGCTAGCTCAACTGACACTATACATGTATAAGATTAATCAAGTGTAATTGTGGATTGTTGTTTGCGATCCCATTCCCTTGTTGAAATTAATTATTCTTTGTAACCAATTTATTGAATGACAATTTTTTTCCCTGAATTAATATTCTTCTCGTCAATCTTGTTTTTTCATATGGTGGCTGTATATAAATAGGAACTCAAATGTTCCTAATTGCTTAATTACTTTGCCATCATTTGCCAATTCCCCCCCCCCCCCCCCAACTTTTACAAGAGGGACATTCTCCCTGAAGTTCTAATTTGGAACTTTCAGTCCTTAAACCATCAAAATTAGGACAATTAGAAGTTCAAGGGAGAAATGTCAGTTGTGAAAGTTTAAGGGAGAAAATGGTCATCAATTTTACAAAGAACAAAGTTAATCTGTCTTTACCTCTGGTTAGAAAAGGTTGTCACAGTTTATTTTACAAAGAACAAAGTTAATCTGTCTTTACCTCTGGTTAGAAAAGGTTGTCACAGTTTGCTTTGGGGTAAAAGATATAATTAGCCAATAGCCATGCATTGAGGAGAAAGGGGTCCATTCAAAATGCTAAAGATTCTTATCAAGAATGCAGTTGTGTTGATCCCTATTTAATCACTTTACTGTCACAATTAATTTTCAATATATATGATTTAATTAGCCAAGACAGGTTTTGATATATATCATCCTTCTAATAATCAGACAAGAAGAAGACCATTCTTCAATCTTCATATGAACTTCACGTACCTTCCATGGACTTGTCCCAAAGCCTCTTCGCTGGCAAATCACTAAAAATATTCATATGTATTGCAAAATTGGTGCTGTGTTTCTGGCTTCAACAGTCATTAAACAAGTGTAATTATATACATATCAGCAACTTTGGTCGTCTTTGATCCTAGTCATTAGCAAACATGTAGGGCTAGCCAGCCAACTCATAGTCTCAAACATGGGATATAATTAGTTTCCATTTCATTTTCATCCATATATGATATATCCACTAATAAGTAAAGCTATTACCAACAGGCCACGATTAAATGATATTGTATATATTTTGAGTGGGACATTATTGTAGGTTTCATGCATTGAATGGCATGAGCCATGATAAATTGCAACAAAATAGAATTGCAGGTCAAAAGTATTATCATTTGGGAGGCAAGGCCATGTGATTTGTAATAAGATATATGTCTTTAAAGATCTTCAATCCGTAAGGGGTACTCTCTTGATTCTTGACCACTCAATCAACATAATTGCTAACCATAAGGCATAGAGTCTCTCTATATATATCATCAAACACTTTGATGCATAGCCAACCTGTGAGCCAAAGTCTTTCCTAGTTCTTCAAGTTGTAAACGACCTCCTTTATTCCGTATAGTACCCTACTTAAAAGAATAATTTTCTCAGTTCAGAAAAAACAATGGGTTTCCGTTTGCCAAAAATTGTTATAAGTTCTAAGCAGATCAGTCTCAAGCGGACTCTTTCATTTTCAGAGACGACGGTGGTTCCAAAAGGTCACTTTGCTGTTTATGTTGGAGAAGTTGAGAAGAAGAGATTTGTTGTTCCAATTTCATTTCTTAAACATTCTTCATTCCAGAATTTGTTGAGTCAAGCTGAAGAAGAGTATGGATTCAATCATCCCATGGGTGCTTTAACAATCCCTTGCTGCGAAGAAGCTTTCCTTGATCTGATTTGCAATCTGCAAAGCTCATGAGATATCAGTTTATGTGAAAATGTCTAATCTAAGCAGAGACTAACACATACCAATTTATGTAGGAAGCAAGTGTAATTGGTGGATTGTCCTATGCAATCCCATGCCCTTGTCAACTTATCAATTTTTTTTTGTAATGACTACATAAATGAAATGACAATTTTTTACCATATTATTCTAGCCTTTCTTCTCTCTTAAATTCCATGGTTTCAAGTTTAGAAGCCTCAATATCGGTCAGAAGTGAAGAACTTTTAGAATTATTTTATATAATCATCCTTGGTTTCATGTAAAAGAGGTCAAACATCTCGTTCCATAACTTTGGCCAATTACAGGATTCCTTGTTTATTTTGATACCTTGAGATGAGCACACTAACCACTTTGGGAAATTGATTTCCCAAAGCTTGTAAGTATCTGGCCAAAAAAAAAAAAAAAGCTTGTAAGCGCTGTAACATTTATCATGATCATCTCATGTTGATTCGGGCAACTTTTGGGGCCGTTTAATTTGAATTAAAATCCTCTCCCCCCATTTTTTTCCCCATTGTGCCCCATCCACCAAATTATGCCACGTGTCCCTAGTATTATACCCTGTTTGTTTTCGAGTTTTAGCAAATAGTAAAAATCCCAATTAAAACCAAGTTTAACCCCAAATTAACAACAAATTGTTATGAAATAACTAAAGAACAATAATAACAAGGTAAGAACAGATGGAGAGAAAAAAAGAATTCTTATTACTCAGAGAATTGAGAATTAGAATGGGATGTTTACAAATGAACTGAGGTAGCCTATTTATAGCTGAACCTCATAGCTGGAGATAACTCATAGATACAAGATAAATCAACATAATTAAATAATATCACTAATTATCTCTTGGATAAATGTTGCTGATAATCTTCTCTTTTATCTCTGATAATTCTCTCCATTTATCATTTGATAATATCTAGCCAGATAAATGATGTGAAAGTCCATTTATCCATAACACTCCCCCTTGGACTGAACATCATTGTGATGGCCATCTTAGACGTATTATGGTTGCCTCGTTAAAAACCTTAAGCCGGAAAAACCCAGTGGGACAAAAACCGGACTGAAGGGAAAAAGAGTACAACCTAGTCCCTCTAGTGTTGTCTTCAGGACAACACTAATTTAATGTGCTATTGCTGCCTCATTAAAAACCTTAAGTCGGTAAAAACCCAGTAGGATAAAAACCAAACATAAGGGAAAAAGAGTACAGCGGACTCTAATCGCTCCCCCTGAATTAAAACAAACCGGTACTTCTGGGGCATCTAATCATTTCCACTTCTGGGGAACTCAATCTTGCATCTTATTAGCTCGCCATACACCAATGCCATAAAATGATTTCTCAAATGTTGATGCTGGCAACAATTTGGTAAATAAATCTGCAAGGTTGTTGGTGGAGCGAATCTATATAACATCAACTTGTCGACTTTCTTGGAGTTCATGAGCATAAAACTTTGGCGAGATGTTCTTGGTCTAATCGTCCTTAACATATTCTCCCTTGACTTGTGCAATACAAGCAACATTATCATCATACATTATCATGGGAGAGTCTATAACCGGTTTCAATACACAATTTATTTGAATATGTGCTATAACAAAATCATAACCAAACGCACTCTCTTCCGGCCTCATAGAGGGAGATAATCTCAGAGTGGTTGGAAGATACAACTAATAGCTTTTGCTTAGTAGAATGCCAAGAAATTGTTATATCGTTATAGCAAAACATGTAACCGGTTTGAGAGCGAGCTTTTTGCGGATCAGACTGATACTCCGCATTAGCATATCCTACTAAACCAAGATTAGTAGTTTTCTTAAAATAACCCCAAAACTATGGTAAAACGGAGATGCCATAAAATATGCTTAACAATATCTCCGAGTTGGCTAATAACTGAAATATGCCAACAAATTTATCGCAAATGCGATTTTAGGTCACATGCATTGTGTCAAATGCATTAATCCCCCCGATAACATTGAGGTATGGTGCTTCAGGACCAAAACATATCCTCATTGGTTTGTTTAGAATGAAATATGTCCATTTTGGGGATCAATGGACCTTATAACCATAAGGGTGCTTAAAGTATATCATTTGCTTTGTGCTCAAGCTCTAGACCAAGGCATAATTTGGTTTTACCCAAATCCTCAGACTCCTTTTTAAATAGTTAGCAGTTTGGGACAACTCTTCAGTAGTAGCAGTTTATATCGTCGACATAAACTGCTACTATAGCAAATCCAGTTTACGATTTCTTAATAAATACACATGGGTAGATGGGATCTTTCTCTTCCTTAATCAAGTACACGGTTAAGCGTTGATACCACATGTGGCTGGATTGCTTCAACCCATATAAAGATCTTTTGCAACTTTTGAGAATAAGTTGCAGGGAGTGTATGCTTCAAGCATTTTAAATTCGTCGAGAATATAAATATGGGAATGTATGCTTCAGGCATATTATATCCTTTGAACCATAATTATGTCATCACAATGTTCATATAACATGTTTCCAACTTTATAAGGAAATAAATTTGTATTCATTACAAGTGGATACATTACAATCGGCCCCAGTTCTCTAAGTGAACCCTTGGTCTATACAGGTCGGGTTTTATACCTCACAACCTTATTTTCCTCATTTCATTTCCAAACAAATACCCATTTGAATCTAACGGGTTTAAGTCCAAAGATATCATTCTTTGACAAGGGAAGTCAATTCAACCTTGATTGCTTCCTCTCATATAGGCCAATATTGCCTTTGATGACATTCAGTTATAAATCGAGGTTCATCATCATCAATTAAATTTCATGAGCGATTTAGAGAGCGAACGCATCATCGATGATTATCTCATTACAATGGAAATTCTAGTATTCACAGGGTCGGTGATCTTTTTATGGGTTTGAGCCACTACAGGGGTAATGTGCTCATGAATTTGTGCCTCTTCAGGGGCAATATTATTCAGTATTTTGCTCTTTTTATTTTGTGCTATATCAAGGGCAACTTGATTTCTTCGATAAAGACCAACATGCTCATCCGGAGCAGATTTTAAATTCCTCCCCCTTCTTTTTCGAGGAACTATATGTTTTGATCCTATCGGTTTTCCATGCTTCAGGCATGGACACTTTGATCCATCATGTTCTTCAAGAACATCTATCTTAGCTGGAACATTCACAGCTTAAAATTTGTAATTTTAACAGTCTGATGAAATAGATTGGGCAAATTGATTGCAATAACTTGCAAATGGATCAAATTTTGCACCTCATTCATATGTTATTGGGTCTAAATGAGACAACCTTTTTACTATGTGAAAACTTCAAGTTTTCACGCTTAGACCTGGCAATTCGTGTTTCGTGTCGTGTTTCGTGTCGTGTTTACATAGGGTATAAACATGTATTATACATGACACGAACACGACACGATTATTAATCGTGTCACGAAATTTAAACACGAACACGAGACCTGTTTTTAAACGTGTACACGGGACACGAGACCTGTTTACACGATTAAGCCGTGTAACAAGTCATGACACGACACGACACGTTGACACGATTCAATTTTTCAAATATTTCAATTAACTAAATTATATATAATTAGAACTAAAAATGTCTAATTTTAAAATATAATTGGGTAATTGCCTAATTGGGTTGGGTATATTAGATTTTAGGGTTTTAATTAGCGTGTCTAACGTGTGTCGTGTAATAGGTTGTCGTGTTTTCATGTTAACCCGTTAACTAAGGCGTGTCTCTCGTGTCTTAAACGTGTTAATCGTGTCTTGACACGATTATGACACGAAACACGATTACCATAATCGTGTCTGACACGATTCGGACACGAGACACGTTAAGCTAAACACGAACACGGCTAAACGTATCTCGTTCCGTGTCGTGTCGTGTCGTGTCAAGACCCAAATTGCCAAGTCTATTCACGCTATCCATCTTTGGAAGCCTTTCCCAAGTAATTGGAGCACAGTCTCAAGATAATCCACGAATCTCGTGGTAAATAAATCACCCGTCAATGGTTCAAATAACCTAAAAATGGACGGTGAATCATACCCAACATAAATGCTCATACGTCGTTGGGGACCCATTTTAGTCATTTGCGGTGGTGCTACAGGCACTTGAACAGCGCAATCAAGGGTGCAAACATGTGAAATGTCCGGCTCATGGCCTAGGACTAATTGAAGGGGAAAATTATATGACTGAAAGGGCATTATTTTTCAACGGCGTGGAGCTCTACACGCATATATAATTTCTCCTACAGGGAGACCAAATAAATATCAACAAATTTTTTATTCGTACGACAAGTACGTGCCCAGTTTTCAGTCATTCCATAGGCTTCTGGCCATTTAAGATTCATAGAGCATTATTTATAGATAAACTCTCATTCTCATGAGAATAATATGTATATGCTCAAAGCCTCAACAGGGGCATAATAAGTATTGGTTATGACTTCTATAATGGCCCATAGTAATTATTTCCAATATGTTCATGGCCTTTGTTATGGCTCATGATTACTAGCCTCTATAACGACCTATAATGATGGATTCTATAATTGCCCATATAAAATTACACATGTAATTAGCATCTAACTTTTCATTACTAGCAAGGCCTTGCAGAGATGCAACTCAATATCAAGACAAAAGTCATTGCCATTCACCATAATCTATAAAATAGATGATTCCGGAATCAATGTTATTATGACAATTGCAGGTGTCAAAATTCTGTTGGTAATTGACAATAATTTTGTACTTGAGAAAATGACAAGATTTACAAGTGTAATCTTTGGAGAACAAGACTTTTGTGTCTTTCAAAAAGTGTCTCCTTATATTCTTGATGATTCTTTGTATGATCATCGCGCCTGAATGACCAAGGCAATCATGCCAAAGTCTGAACACATCAGAGTTCAATTTTCAAGGCATAATAGTAACTCTTTTGGGGAAAAACATTCAACCCAGTAATATAGGCTTCTAGCCTTTCATAGATGGTCTTCTGGCCCATCTTAAAGTGATACTTTAGAAAATCTTTATTTATTTCAGTTGTTGTCTCAAAATGTTACCCATTACGGTGTACAACTAAGCAACTTCCTCATTGATTTACCTTTTAATATTGCATCTTCAGGATGCAAAACAATGCCATAAAACAACTATGTATGGCATATGACATATCCAAAGCCATCTATTATATTGGCAAGACCAGAAATGGTATTGACATTTGCTTGCACAATGTCATACTTGAGAAAAAAGTCTTTGCTACGTAAAATGGTATGTATCGTAGCACTATCAAGCAAACATGCATTTTTCCTTTTTCTCAATATTTCCCATTTGCACTTATGTTGACAACTTCAGGTGTCAAATGAATATTTTATCGATAAGATGATTGTCTCAAATATAGAGTAAACAAGCATACTAAAAATTACACCAAGTAAATTCCCAGGAAAGAATGAAGGAGTCACAAACGGTCTCACTTAAAATCCATACTCTTTAGACAAAATTTTCCTAGACATGTAATTAAAGCACAATGACAACTCCAGGTGTCAAAATACATAGAAAAATGAATCAAAAATTGTTATGACAACTTCAGGTGTCTATAACAAATTAATAGTGTATATGACAACTTCTTGTGTCAATTTGAAAGGTAAAATCATGACAACTTCTGGTGTCAATTGAATTATGACAACTTCTGGTGTCAATTGAATTATGACATCTTCAAGTGTCTATTGGAAATTTATCATGACAACTTCTGGTCAATTGTAAGACCATTGACAACTTCTGGTGTCAATTGTAAGATCATGACAACTTTTGGTGTCAATTGTAAGATCATGACAACTTCTGGTGTCAATTGCAAGAGCATGACAACTTCTGGTGTCAATTGCAAGAGCATGACAACTTCTGGTGTCAATTGCAAGAGCATGACAACTTGATCGGTCGTCAGCAATCATAAAAATAATCCCAACAAAATCCTAACTAAAGCAGATAGGGTAAGTAGGGGTCGATCCCACAGAGAAGGGTGATAGACTTTCCGAAAATACAATCATTAAAATCTCTCAAAACAAAACACAGAAAGCGGAGGTTGAAAGAAAACAATTAAACAGAAAGCAATTATACTAGAAAACAAAGCAAATAAATTAAATCTAAGTCTATGGCAATTAAGAAAGAGAACAATAATTAAAAGGCATACTTCTTCTCCAATGGTAGAAAACAATCAAATTAATTATGGGTCCTTGATTTAAAAGATAAATTCAATATTAAATTCTTGATGATAACTGGTCTGGGGAGAACCCTAACATGCTATTTAGATAAGATTAGCCGCCAAGCCTTAAATTACCCCTTTTTCCTCCTAACTAATCGATTAGCCGTCAAGCCTTAAAAATTGCTAGGATTCAAAGCATTAAGATCAACTTTTATTAGTTCTTTCACACATGCTTAATAAATAAAACCATACAACAACCAAATAAATCTGATCACTAGCATGCAAACCCAATTAACCCGCCGTCAAGCGCGGTTAACTTGCTACATACAATCAAACTCATGCGTCAACCTTGTTGTTTGATCTAGCCAACAATCTCTCAAATTACCTCTTTAGTGGCCACAATAATTCAATAAAGATCATGATTGTAGAATTAAAACAGAATTTAACATGCTATCTATCAAGAATAAAATACCAAATTATAAGAACAAAAATCTCACCATATTTAATTGATTGAATTCACCAAAGAATCAGAAGTATTAAGAATTTAGCTATTCATGGATTTGGGAAAATCCATAAGCGGCATAAGAGTACTTACAAGACCTTGGAGGGGCGAAATCTCCTTGCAAAATAGCTAGATATGTCGCACCCCTCTATGGCTAGAGAGGGTGGCGGCACCCTTGCCTAAAAAACTAGAAGAAAACTAGAAGAAAAGATCTAAAACTAATTGGTGTGTGTGGGTATGTGTGAGGTATGTGATTTGTGTTACATGAGGTGGCTATTTATAGTGGAAATAAACCTAGGAATTCCAATCCTAACTAGGAAAGAGGTCTAAGTCGGTTTTGGGTCTAACTTAGATCTCAAGTTAGATTAAAAGTCATCCTAGAGTAGAATCCAAATTAAAATAGGATCCTGAAAAAATCCTGAATTCGTGCAGTGACTTCGACGGCATTTTTGGGCTTGAATAGTGAAAAATAACAAATTCTCATTTTCACATCACTTAAAGACTCAAAACACAAATATTATCAAAATAGCATATATTTAAGCATAAATGAATCCAAAAACATAGCAAAATAGCTATAAAAATAGGGTCTTTTTTAGCTTGATCACAACTTCTGGTGTCAATTGCAAGAGCATGACAACTTTTGGTGTCAATTGCAAGAGCATGACAACTTCTTGTGTCAATTGCAAGAGCATGACAACTTCTGGTGTCAATTGCAAGAGCATGACAACTTCTGGTGTCAATTGCAAGATCATGACAACTTCTGGTGTCAATTGCAAGATCATGACAACTTATGGTGTCATTTGGAGATTAAAATAAATTGTGACAACTTTTGGTGTCAATATATATTAGCGTTAATAATAATTCGAAAGAAATCTCAAGATATAGAAATACTTATCTTTGAATAGTGCCCAAACTCTTATTGAGAGAGTTTTAGAAATATGCCAATGATGTTTGACTATTCGGCAATAAGTAGTGCTCATGTCATATAAATAGTATCAAATCCTCACCAAACTAAGGAGGTAGTTTATCTACGATAAAACTTTGCCATTTTTGTCTCCACAGGAGCTTGGCACTTTATTAGTTAGTAATAAAAATTTCATGCCACAAGTCTCTAATAATGAATGATATAACATAAACATATAATTAGAGATAGAATTAGAAAATTTTGACCTCATTTTTGAATAGAGGGCACTGAAAAACCTTAGGAACCGCTTTTCTAGAGCCAAAAACCGGGATGAAATCAACCGAAACGATCAGGTGAAGATTTTAGTTTGAACCGGGTCACGCGCCCTCACCTCCCGGTCAAAGTTTATCCCGGTCAAAGGTTAACCACCATGAGTGTCGGGGGTCAAAAATGGCCAAAACGCCAAAGGTGTTACACCATGAGCATCGAGGGTCAAAATGCCATAGGTTAACTCATGAGCGTCGGGGGCAAAAAATGGCCAAAATGCCGAAGGTGTTAAATCATGAGCGTCGGGGGCCAAAATGCCATAGGTGTTACATCATTAGCGTCGGGGCCAAAAAATGGCTAAAATGACAAAGGTTAACCACCATGAGCGTCGGGGGCCAAAAATGGCCAAAACGCCAAAGGTGTTACTCCATGAGCGTCGGGGGCCAAAACGCCAAAGGTGTTACTCCATGAGCGTCGGGGGCAAAAAATGGCCAAAATGCCGAAGGTGTTTGTGACACTATGAGTAAATTAGTGGCATCTGATGTATCAGTGACTTCTGGCAAGAGGAATCTAATATATGGATTAGAAATATTTTATGAAATAAACAAGTTTTTTATGCTAGAAACAAATTTGCTTTAATAAGGGACGATAGTGATCAAGAGAAATTAAATTGAATATCACGTTCATGAATTTTGTTTGCTAGAGTATATCAGATTAAGTCGGGAAATTACAAATGGATTAATTGTTATAATATGAGCCTAATTGAAACAATTTGAAAGTACTTAGCAATTTGGGAAAAAAAAAGGGTTGAATTGAGATAGATACAATTTAGAGGATTTATATGCTAAAAAGATATTTTGGGGTTTTCATGAAGAAATGAAATCATTTATGGATAATTGAATATGGGAATATTATTAGGAAAACTAGAGATTTGGGAAATTATGAAATAATTGGACTAATTTATCAATACTTAAGGACTAAAGGAAAAGGAAGGTGACCTAAATTGAAAGGAGATTAAGGATCAAGGGTTATGTTGATAATTATACCTAAGACAAAAAAAAATGATAATATGTGGAGTGGCAACCCCACTACCCGGTCACCACCCCATTCCTCATTCTATCATCTTCTCTTCTCTTTCTCCTTCTCTTTCAATTCCTTCCTCCATTAATAACAACATCAAGCTTTCTCTCTCTACTCTTTGTCCACCCATTTGAATCTAAACCTTGAATGCAATTACACTTTATTCATCCTTACTACTTAGGCTTTCATACCCCTATGCCAATTTAAGATGATGGTGAAGGAATTGGAGGATCTTACATGTTAAAGTCTTAAGAGATTGATGGGTTTTGGAGCTTGAAAGGGTGTAAGTAAATTCTTTCATAAAGAGTTAGTGAATTCATGTTTTTATGACTTTATCAAACTAATCTTTGGTTTATTTCAAGGATGCATGAATGGAAGTATTGTAGATGAGTTAAGGCTTCAAGAGTTCATCCTTGGAATTTAATGATGGTAAGTTTTGAACTATGGTATAGGGTTTTTCAAAGTTGTAGTATTTAATAAGTACTAAGGGTGAAAATAGATTGGTATGGTGTGTGATTGAATTGTTTGCTTTGAATATTGGTAACTAAGCTAATTGAGGTTCACTTATGGTTTAAATGCTATCTTAATTTTTTGAAAATATTATTAGGTAAATTATGCTTTGAAATGAGTTTATGAGGAAGCAATAATCTGGAAATTTTGAGGTAAAATAGACTTGGTTTGATTGGAGAGTTTAAGGGCTAAAATGTTTGGTAAAAGTCTTGTTTGAGAACGTATTCCCACGTTCTGTTTTGATGTTCTTTGTAGTAGAAAACGATATCGAAAAGTTATGAAATTTGGCAGTGTTATAGAAAATTGAATTTGGAACAAACTTTGTGAAATGCTGTTTTTGCTAGTTTTGCTTGGATTGGGAGTTATGAGACTCGGAAGTTAATGTCACTGAATTAAGGTCCAAAACTGGAAAACTGACTTTGAGGTTAAATTTGAAATGGTTATAGTGCGAATTTGATGTGGATTCTTTGGAATCAATTTTAGCTCAATGAATCAGCTTTCATTTGGTTTTGGTTTCGCCTGATTTGGTTGAGTATTGATTGAGTTATGCTCATTTTCCCCAACCTTCGCAAATCTGAAAATGGCAAAACCATTTTGTATTGGTGCATTTTTGCAGCCTTTTTCGATGGGCATATCTTAGCCTTCATAAATCCAAATTAAGTCATTCTTGTGCCCAATTTGTAGGGTTTTGAGTCCTCTACCACTTTGTAGAAGGAATCGAGTTGAGATTTTAAGTCTAAGATAGAGAAAAAGGGTCGTTGTTATAGCTGCACAGGTTTCACCTAAAAACAGGACACTTTTAAAATATTTTGGAATCAAACCTAAAATTTGATTATGATGGAGGAGGAATTTGAGGATGGTTCCTTGGAATAAATTTTAGTATAATGAATTGTCTTTCAAATGGAAGTGGTTTCGTATGATTTGGTAAAGGATTGAGCAAGATGTGATTGTTTTTGCGAAGTGTCGCTACGTTAGACCTTTGTTGTAAAATAGAGTTGGTCTAGAACATTAATGCCGTTATTTGTTCTAATTATCTTGTACTCCTAAATGTTTAGGATTCAAATTGAAAGGGGTTTATAGTACATCAATACAACCAGAAGGAAATTAGCGGGAGTATACGAACCTCCCGAACTGTGAGTGCTTAGTAGCTATCTTCATTTCATTAAGAAAAATGCTTTGAAAAATGCTCTCATGTTTTATAAATATTGTTTTTAAGAGCATGGTTTAATAAGGTTTTCTTGAATGGTTTAAGTGCATGGTGAAATCTTATGATGGCCTGTTGCATGATTTGGTCTGTTTTGATATTTGATACTGGGTTTTGATGTTGAATTGATTTGGTGATTTGAAATGGAATAAGTCGACTGTTTATTTGTGAGACTAAATATAGGTTAATTATTTGATAAATGATTATGTTTACCATATACTTATGAAAATGGTTTTTAATGGATGTTTTAATATTGTTTTTGATGTATGTTTTTGGTAAGCATACGGGGACTCGT